>CAIGRF010407516.1:0-10148 GCA_903798235.1 Fraxinus ornus
GGGTATCCAAAATCTCAAAGCCGACCCTGTCCAAAAGTATGGATAAAACTGAGGAGTAGGGAGCGTTGATGGGCCCAACCGGACTGTCCTCGCTGGTCAAACCGTCCAACGTTAGTCAAAGAAAGTCCTAGCTGGACTCATAAAAAGCTGAAAAACCACAGCGATGTGGCTTCCATGTTTTAAATGATGGATCTAGGACAAAACCTTCATTTTGTCCCAAGCTTAGTAAATGTTTTAAGGTTTAGAATTTATTATTATTATTATTATTTTTAAAGCAAATCAATTGATTAGGGTACTAGCATCGTTCATCAAATCTTCTTGAATAAAAAATAGTAAGCCCCTATTGACAAAGCTCTTTAAGATTATAAGTTGATGGGAACCATGGTTAAAAGTGAATAAAATGAATTTGATCACCTTATAATTGAAAAAAAAAAAAAGCTTTGTCAAATTTTTTGTGCGAACGTTTTGAGAAATCTTGATTCCAAGCTCAGAAAACCATCAAACGAACACCACAACCACCTAAGCTCGACCCAAGACCTCACATTCACTTTGGTTGCCACAAGTCCTCTCAACCACACAAAGGAGAAGTTATGGTGGTTGTACTAGTAAGAATAGGAAGAAAAAGAAGCAACAATGGTGAAAATCTCTCCCAATTCCCCCCCAATCCGGCACCCCCCTTTTTTGCCTTCACACTTCTGCACAATACACACACGCACACCCTTGATTTGGTATTTGGTCAGCAAATAGACCAACTAAAATAAGTAATTGGGCCTTCAAATGGGCCAACCCAAACCACAATATAACTTGGGAAGAGTTCACAAATCAGGTCTCAAGTTTCCCAAATTCAAAACTCAGGCCTTTAATTTAAAAATGCAAAAATCTGGTATTTGTTAATTAATTAAATATATTAAAATCAGAATTATATATTTCATGGTCACAAATGCATGCTCATGAGTCAAAACTTTTTTTTGGTCACATATTATCAAGTTAATTGTCACAAATTATTTCAAGGTCACAAATCAAGAATTTTATATATCACAATTTATTTCATTGGTTACATATCAAAAAAATTATAGATCACATTTTATTTATCGATCACACAATTTCAAATTTGTTGGTCACAGATTATTTTTTAATCACAAATTATCGAATTTTAAAGTTACATTTTAATAGTTAGTCACAATGAATCAAATAGTTGGTCACATACACCAAAAAACCCACCACCGATCCCGATCCACCACCAATACTTGGTCACAGATCAACAAAATAGTTGGTCACAAATAGTATCCCGCACCCATCGCCGTCGCCACCACCAACAATGCCGCCGCCACTAGATCCAACACACTGCCAACAAAAATATTACAATCACCATTGCCATTACCACCACCGGTCGCCACTACTACCCTCGCCACCATTTTTGCAACACCACCATCACCACAGCGCACCGGCAACACCACAAACATACCACCATCACCACCGCCAAAACAACACCACCTACCACCATCACAGTCACCACCACAAAAAAGTTGGTCACATACACCAAACACCTCACCCCCGATCTGGATCCACCACCAATACTTGGTCACATATCAACCAAATAGTTGGTCACAAATACTATCCCATCCCCGCCCCAACACTATCACACCCACTGCTAACAACAAGAAAAACGACGACCAGTACACAATTTTCGCCTGCACCACACCAACGCAACCACTACCAACAACAAAAAAAACGTCCACCACCACACCATAGGTGCTGGAATCATCAACAGAAAGTTGTACAGTTACTGATTGCGTGAATGGGGCTTACAGATTTTGATGGGGATGGTTATCTCAGCAACCCTCGATGCCGCTGTGTTGTCGGTCGACGCAACTCCTTCATTGTCGGCCACCAACGTTCGAAGAGAGAGAAATGGAGAGAAAAGAAGAGAGAGAAGGGAGAATGAAGAGTGAAAAATAATTAGAGTTCGGGTGGGTAGAGTTACACACGAGTTGGTAATATGGTTTGAGGGAAGCGTTGCTGTAATTATGATAGCTGATATTACTAACAATCACATGTTGGGGTGGTCAAATTTACAGGTGATCCCCTCTCTCACTCACGGTTTTTCTAGGGTTGTGAGATGTGTCAGTTTGAATGGATTTGGTTGGCCTTTTCCTATAATGGTCCCACGAGTACTCTCGCTCTTTCTTTCTCAACACTTTCATTGGAAGCTTTGATAGATTTTGAGGAGAGTGCATGAAAGCCACCTACTGCAGGACAAGCAGCTAGAGCTCAAAATCAAATTTAATGATTTTGACATATCTTGCTAGTTTTTTTGCATTGATTTAGGAATGGCTAATCAGGGTGAGAATAATGTGATGATGAGGGATTACAGAAAAGGGAACTGGACAGTTCAAGAAACAATGGTTCTTATGGAAGCAAAGAAATGGGATGATGAGAAAAGAATGAAGAACGAGAGAGTCAAACCAGCTGAGTTGAGGTGGAAATGGGTGGAGGATTATTGTTGGAGAAAAGGGTGTTTGAGAAGCCAAAATCAGTGCAATGATAAGTGGGATAATCTGATGAGAGATTTTAAGAAAGTTAGTGAGTACGAGCGGAGAGTGGCGGGCGGAGGAGAGTTGTCTTATTTGAGGATTGAGAAAAGTGACAGGAAAGACAAAAAATTGCCTTCCAATATGTTGCCTCAGATATATGATGCATTGGTTGAGGTGGTGGAAAAGAAAGGTTTAACGGCGGCAGCGGCTGGTGGTTCAAATGCCAATGCCACTGTTGTGGGGTTGCCTTCTGGATTAGGTCAGCCTTCAATGCCTCGTGTGATGCAAAATCCTATGCCTACACCAACTGTGCAGCTACCACTCCCACCACCGGCACAAACACCGGCGCAACCACCATTCTTCGATATTCTCAGCCATTTCCGGCGGCAGGTATCTATCTCCTTCTCATTAATACACATTGTGCACTAGCTATGCACTCAGTCCCCAAATGAGCACAGCAATAAATACAAAGCAGAGTTTTCTACATTTTGGCGGAGTGGTAGGGGCGAGTGAGAGTCGATATAGTTAACTTCTTGCAGTTTTTACCTTTTAATCCATATACTCATTTCTAAATTTTCGACATGCTATGCTTTTGAGAGAAAAATAAATAAATTCCTCACCTGTCATTGTAGATTGAACTTAAATATGAGTTCCTGTATATTTAAGCTCGTTCAAGAAATTGTATGTGCTAATATTTTGGAAATGCACAAAACTTAGGTTCGGATACGACTGAGTATTCAGATTCACCATCCAAGAGAAGGAGAAGAAGAGGAGGAGAAGGAAGCAGTGGTGGCAGCTTACATGAAGTTGGATCAGCAATCTCAAAGAGTGCTCTCATAATAGCAGAAGCCATTCGATCAAATGAAGAAAGAGAAGAAAGAAGGCACGGAGAAGTTCTGAGTTTGCATCGAAGAAGACTGCAAATAGAGGAGTCCAAGGCTGAGATCAATAGACTAGGCATTAATGGTCTGGTTGAAGCCATCAACAAACTCGCCGATTCTATCCATTCTTTGGCCTCCCACAAATCTAATTAATCATATTTCAATTTATTAATTAATAACTTAGGTAGATATATATAGATTTATTAGCCAATTGTTGGTATAGATTTTGATTATCATATATTCATGTCATCTGATTTTCCTTTCGCTCTCGCACATATAATACTAGATTGAATGCAATATGATTTGAGTTTCTATTGATAAACCGATTGTCTATTATCTTGATCACAACTATAAAATAATTAACTATGTGGTGATATTTACATATAGTTCGAGTCCACCTTCACTTATTTATAAAGATAAAGTGATTGTTTGTTCGTAATGGAACAATTAAGTCTTGTCTACGTCTCTAAATAAGATAATTCAATTAAAGTTATGGTGTTTTTAGAATACAAAATGTGCAGTTTTGACATGTGATGTTGCAGGTTGTAAGTTAAATGGATGTACTAGTGAGTAAAACTACTGGGCATCATGTGTAATGTGATCCTAAAAGGACTGGTCATTGGTCCAAGGCCAGTCAACAACAGATCTCTGGCAATACCATTACAAAACAGCCATTCAAAGACCTCAGTGGGAGATTTATTATTTCGGCAGCCTTTTCCCTTTGTATGACATATACTATTTTTGCTTCCAGTTGTATGGTATCACACGCACGATGGAGAAAGGAAACAAAATTCTTGGTAAAATGGCTTGCAAAAGTTGGTGAATGGTCATTTTTTTAGTGGTAATTGCAAAATTGATTTTATCTATCTGCTATGCAATGAGATGATAGTAGTATATTTGTTTGTCAAAAACTATTTTTGAATCAATGATAAATTGAAGTCTTATGTGATTTTAATTTAATATTCACTTTTTCAGTGTTGGGTTCATTATGGGAAAGAGAGTGAATTGTAAATGCCTCGTGGTGGGTTTCGGACCAAGTCCCGCAGTGCTACCGACAATGGAAAGCAGTGGAATGTAAATTCATTTAAGAATAAAGAGTTAAACAGGATTGTTACCTCGATCCGACAAACAATATAACATTTCCTTATAGATCTCTTGCACCAGTTTTAACACCAAAAGGTTAGTAAGGATTCACGCTCGCACATTTCTTGTACTAGGAAAAAAGTTTATTCCCTTCAAAATTTTACACAAACATCCACTTCTAGTTTGTTAAGACTCTAGCTTCAATCCAAAAGAGTATACTTTGTCAAAATTATTTCGGATGCATAAATCATAATGCGTCTTTACAATTTCCTGACTTTGTAATTTACGCCATATTTGGGGGAAGACGAAGATAATCTGGAACAGTGAAGCTCGGTTTTGTCCTTGTTGAATGCCCTTTGAACTTCATCTCTGAGTTGAATAAAGCGTGTCCGCTTTATTCTCTGCTCCTCTGGAGTACCTTTCTCAAGATAAAATAGATCGGGCAGGTCATCCTCCATAAATCTATCAAGCACTTGAGAGCAATGTGGGAAATACCGACGCCCTAACTCAACTGCCACCATGTCAAATATAGAAAGTTTAACAACATTTTAACCCACTGAATGACGAAAAAAATTCTTGAACATAGATCAAAGATATCTATTTAGAAGATTTTGTATTGCTTCTTTATTCTATCGAGAACTTCCAATAATAATACTTTATATTACATCCTCAGAATATAGTGGGAGCAAAGTTTTAATATGAATATATTTTTTTAAAATTAAAAATGAAATAATATAATAATACTAACAATCTTACTAGTTTTTTGAATCTCTTCATAACTTTTATGCATCAAACAGAGCAAATTCACTTCAATTTAGATGACTAATAGAGATTTAGCCTCTGTTTGGTATACATTAATATTTTTATTTTCATTCTTCTACTAATTTTCAACCACACATTCTTCAATAAAATAATATTTTTCATCACATCAATAACTTTTCCTTCTTTTTCAACCATACATTCTCCATGAATCTACTATTCCGGAATACATTATTCCAAAATAATGTGGCTCAAACACACCCTTAAACGGTTTTGTCACATACCAATTGTGGAATTTATAATGAAAATTTTAGCACATGTTTGGCTACTGTTTATTAATTGTTATAATTGATTAAACTGCTCTTAAACCGTTCATAAACAACTCCCAAACATGCTTTTAAATTGCTAGAGGCAATAAATTCAGTACCAACGGTGTAATTTTCATACTTTTTACCCCCTCAAACTTTCTCTCTTTCCTCTGGTTAAAGACAATTTCCAGCGGTCAATTTTGCAAATAAAAATAAATGTAAAATACAGTTTTCCCCCTCACTGGCCCCCACCCCCACCCCCTCTGCCACTGCTCCTAACGCAGCAAAATCTATCAAAGTACGGTTAGAATTCTTGCAAGAAATAGTATATTAGGAGAGAAATGAAATAGAAAACAGGCTTTGCAATTTACATACAAGATTGGAAGAAGATAGGTAGATGATCAAGATCACGATGACGAGAAAACCAATTATTGCAAGTTTACTTTATAAGAATTGAGGGAGACTATCAAGAGGATGAAGATGAGAAAAACAGTAGGTCTTAATGGAATCCCAATCAAAGTATGGAACATTTGGGTGATGCTGATATTTTATGGTTATTTTAAAGAATTAACATTCACATGAAGAATGGAGAAAGTTTGTTGTAATTCTTATTTACGAGCGATTCCATTTAATTAGACTAAAGCAATGGGAGGTCACCCACATTTTGCAAGTTGAGACGAAAACGTGAAATATGACGAGTTGGAAAAATCTAAAAGTTTGTTATACCTGTTCTTGAGAGGGTTTCCATTTTTGCGAGGAACCTTTCGTTCTGCATGTGTGGTGTCTCATTCAAATCAACCTCCCTCAAGTTCCCACTTGAACCTTTTGATGACAGAAGGCCAGCTAACTCAGAAGTCTCAGCATGTGCAATTTCCATAGCTAGCTTAGCTTCAGTGGGGAAAAACATTCGTGCAAATGCCACTGCAATGCATGAATAAAAAAAATATACTGATATGCATGAATCACCATGGATCTATATGTTCATAAACTTTTTAGCTAATTCCTAGGTTCTGTATTACTGGTTCCATGACGACAATAATAAAGAATGATTTTTCTCAAGTCCGACGTATTGATTTTACAGACATAATTACCAAATTTAATAGTTTTTTTTTTTTTTGTTTTTTTTGTTTTTTGCATATCAGAACTACTTGTAAATAGCTTCTATGCATTGATTTGAGTCTAATATTCTTTTACAGTAAAAAAAGTAGTTGAGCTTCTCATGTTATTTTCGTAATTTAGGTTGACGGCGTCCCCTGCTTAGCACACTCAACAGACATGAACCTTAAAACCTTTTAACTTTTCATGATATCCATTTCTTAGGCAACTCTTTACATCAAACAAAAGGCTATAAAATATTGAATAAGATTGTCAATACCTCGTACCTTTTTTCAGTCTTTAAATATTGCAAGTTTATTCAGTAACGTAATTGAAGGTTTAGCATTTATGAAAATAAGAGCATGGAATGATTAAGAAACTAGAAGTGACTGCACAGTTCAAGGATACCAGATTAAGGAAGTTACCTCTGTCTTCTAGGTATAGCAGTTTCATATGCAGATCATCAGCCATTGTCAGGGAAGACACCAACACATCTCCAGCCATTGGATTCCTGTGCATCTCTCTCTCCAAAACATCAATGCATATCCTGTCTTTGTTTGCTTCCTGCCCCTGCTCTGTCTTTGCCTGATAATCTTTCGGCCTCGTCAATCTCCTACAAATACTAACTGCACTCTGTCCTTCCAGTGTCATTTCTGATGCAATCGCTCCCTTAGTCAAAAGTGAAACTATAATTGATGGCTCCTTGCGCATAGCAGCAATGTGAAGCACAGTGTAACCCCGCCTATTTCGAAGGTTGACATCAGCCAAACCTAGACTAAGAACCTCAGATACTATCTTAGGATCACAATATGCAACAGCATAGTGGAGAGCAAAGGCCTCGTCTAAGGTTATATCAGACTCAGTTAGGAGAAGCCTGACGAGTTCAACATCATCCGAGTCCAATGCCTTGTGTATTCTCTTAATTCTCTTCTCGCGCAAGGGATCAACGGTTACCTCATTTTCAGCCTGACAATTAATGCGGAGCAATCTAATATCCTCTGCAACGTTGTATGGAAGCTCTGTCTCAATAGCGATGGACTCGAGGTTTGATCGTGCCACTCTATGGACACATTGTTTGAGAAGTTGAGGTAATCGACAATGATAGGCGACCATCAGTATTGGGATAACATCTTCTACAATAGCCTTGCTGACCAAGTTGAGAAGTCGACGCTGCAATTTAACATCGATTTATTATCCCTGGTTGTGAATGAAGGCAATTTTGCAGGAAAATAGTCGAGGAAAAGATGCACTTACACTACATGTTTAAGTTAGAAATTTAAAGACAAAAAGAGGTTAAGCTTTTACACCATTACGGACTTCTTTTCATGATAAGATCTCAAAAAAAAAAAAAAAAAAAATTACGATTGCCTGATTTGTTGTTTGTGTCATAAATAAGGTTTTCCTCAAACAGTTTCCAGACGAAAGAGTTGTTCCTGAAATCATACCCCCTTGCCAAAATGCAGTGTACATCACGTTATTGCATTAATATAGAACGAAGCAGCATACAAAATACACTTAAAAACGCTCTTTAATTGTTTAATCTACCAGTAGCAGTCTAGTCACTGCTATTATTATTACTATTAGCAATGTAAATGTTAACTCCAGTCCATTGATTAGTTCATTGTCCACAAAATGCATTGATTTGAATGTACATTTAGTCGAGCCCTTGTCTCATTGCATCATTTAGAAAGCAGAGAAATTTTCACTTCAAAGCAACTATGACTTGAAAATAGCTGAATAATCATTATCCGAGTAAGTTACTATAGAAGCACGATTACAAATATACACTTCATAATCTAGAAATGAAGGGCACAAAAGAGTTTACGAACATAGATCAATATTACATCTATCACATGGAAATGATTAATCAACTAGAAACCAATAGTTTACCTGAAAAAGTGAGACCAGTTCCGAAACTTGAAAAATAGTGGATGCATACATCAATTCCACAGCAAAGTTGATGGCAGGTCTGCAGGCATCATGGGTGCATATGTTATCAACGCACGTAGACACCGCTGGTGGAGATGACCGTAGCTTTCCTGTGTATAAGTAGCTCAAGAAAATAAGAAAAGCCTCATATCCAACTTGGCCATAAGGCAACAGGTCCGTCATAAAGTACTTCGGCTTGCTTTCCTTCCCAATGGATCCCTTGTCTTTTCCAAAATGATCACAAAAAAATTTACTCCTAGCAGCTAATATACATCGGTGAACACCAACACTAGTGCCTTCAACAACAATATCCGCATCACCGAAATCACTATTGGAATCACATAAAAGTTGCTCCAAATTAATGCTTAGCTTACATAAGCTGATGATATCGAGATTGAACCCCATCTCAGAGCCTCCAAGGGCATCTTTATTATTAATAGAGCCATTAGATACATGAGAAAATGACGTGAAACTAATCGATGAGGACAGTTCAGCTGGACTCGTCATCAATACTATATAAGCATCAAAACCCTACCTCTGAGGGCCAAATTCATTCATATTTATCCCTCTAACAAAATCAAAATCCAAATATATCAAACCCCAATTATACGACCCATAAGGATTAAGCACGAGGATATGACCATATAGATACTGTCAATTAAAATTAGCAAAATTCACATAAGCGTAGGTAGACTGCAGAATTTGAAGGAACACGAATTACTCCCCTTAAATCCAAAATTCCAATACAACATCTTGTTTATATCAAAATTTTCATCAACCCATGAAATATTTCAGATAACTATCTCAATAGGCACGACAAAGAAAGAAACAAACAACCATCTGAACAAGAACAGAAACTGCAAAAGAAGAGGAAAACCAGCGTAATCCCTGAATAAGGTGATGGCAAAAGAATCCAATAAATTACCTAAGTTTAATTTGAAAGAGATTGAAATGAATAGAGAATTTACAGCAACAGAGCAATTAATCAAGCATCGAAGTAGATCCAAAGAAAAGACATGAAAAGAGCAGAAGCTTAGAATTCATCAAACTTAGAAATCAAGCAGGTCCCACACGGCAAAAATAGTCAATGGTAAAAGAATTGTTTTTGTAATGTAAAATCATAATCGCTTGCTTTTATTTTTCGTTATTATTATATAATCAATTTTGTAATCAACAAATATAAATTATTATATACGTAGGAATGACAAAAAAGCTCGGACGGCTCGAGCTCGGCTCGAAAAAAGCTCGAGCGGGGCCCGCCTGACCGAGCCTCATTTTGAGGAGCCGGCCCGGCCCATAAAAAAAAAAAAAAACTTATTCTTCTCATCATGAAACCAATAAATTAATTATAAGTGACAATTTTATCTCATAATTTATAACATAGATTATTTTGAAAAATGAGTGATATTTGTTTGTTTAATATTTATTACATTATTAGTTTATTACTATTTCATTTCTCTAATACTCTAAGTACCTAAATATTTAAAGTAAATATTTTCTTATTTACACAAACGTTTATTATTCTATATTAAGTGAAATTATTAGTGATATATATTGCT
>CAIGRF010407541.1:0-12687 GCA_903798235.1 Fraxinus ornus
TCGGATTTTTTTGCCATCCCTAAGGAGGAATGAGTCGATATGCAATTTTTGTTTATAGGAGGAGTTTGTATCTAGATTTTTTGGGCTTACATCATGATATCTGGATGTATTTAACGTTTTTGCTATATATAAAATTGATATCATTTTTTGTATTTTATGATTTACATTTTCTATTATGTCTTGAGGGGTCGTTAGGTTGAAACATAAATACACTTTGACATTTGACCTGATAGACATTGCTTTGACTTTTTCACTTATATCTTATGTCTTGAGGGATCGTTGGGTGAGACATTTACCTACTGCTTAAACATATTGTGAGTTTGCAGTAACAGGGAGCACATGCATATTTGTTTGAGTTCAATTTTGCTAAATTAAGTTTTTGATGTTTTTACAGCGTTAGTGTTTCGTTTTAGTATGTTGGGTTACATTGATACTGTGTCTTAATTTAGCTTGTGATTTAAAACTGAAAAATATGCTATTTGAGTTACAATTTCTTACAATGGCTTAAATAACACCTACAAGTGAACTATTTGAACTGTGGTTATCTTTTTTCCACACATTTTACATTGATATTTGAGTTGTTTATTTTAGGAAATAGGTACTGCAGAGTTCGTTCAAGATAGTCTATAGTTTAGGTTGTGTGTTATTGTTTTTGAGTCTGTATATTTTATTTTATTACTGCCTTGACATAGATTAGTGTTTTGTCACAGAATGTCAAAGGTGGAGTTTGTTAGGTTTTAGTTGATTTTGTATTTGGCAAAGTCTGTGAACAAAATGACTTAAATAGATAGATTGTAAAAGTTCAAGGAGTAATGTACAATTTGTTTAAAAGTATCATTATTAGGTCTAGGGTTTCGAGTTTGGAACATGGAGGAAGATGATACAAATTTTCGCTGGACTGTCGCCAAGGGTTGGATCGAGCTACAAAAGCATAAACATCATCGCTGGATTGTCACTCCTCCTTCGCTCGAGCGACACCCTGTCGCTCACCGTCGCTGGCCTTTCGCTCGAGCGACAACTTTATATGAAAAATTTTATTTCGCTTTTTAAATGCTTTTTCTCGGCCCATTGATTTCTTGACCTATCTATATATACCGGAACGTGTACATAACGTATTTTCTTGAGGTTGTTAATTGAGAGAGCTTCATCTTTGAGAGATCTATTCATTCCATCATTCAACCTTCATCTTGTGTGAGTGTTTTGGTTAGAAAAACATCAAATTCAATATCCAGATACCAAAACCAAACTTCCTACATATCTGTCAGAGGTGTTGAAGATCGAGAAAGGCGACTGGAGTTTCAGTCTATGAAGAACGGGTTGTTCTTTGTGTTCCACATGAGATAAGCTATTTTATCAAGTTAGGGACTGCTGCAGGATAGCGGAGTTCCAGGAAAGCGTTGGTTATTACAGCTTGAATTGGTACAAAAGAGCATAGAATTCAGGAGAGCTGTCAGAATTGCAATCAGGAGATCAGATAGTTCGGGTCGTCGTCTAGTCTGGTATACTGTAAGTACCCAATCATTTATAGTGGATTGAGTGACAAAGTGCCCAAAATTTTCTCCAGTTGGATTTCTCCGTGAACAATTCTTGTGCTCTTTACTGCTTTATTTTTATTGTTTATGATTTACAAACTGCGGTAATTCAACATAGGATAATTTCACTTGCATGATTAACTATCTAGATAAGAATAAAAGTGACTTGTTGCTGCTTAATTCATGATTGTTTTTAATTCTGCATTAAATACATATTCACCCCCCGTAGGTATTGTTAGGGTCGAACTTCATTTATTTCAGTATTCAATTAAGACAGTTGGGTACAAGAAGTAGAAATCCAGGATTGTGTTCTATTTTCTCCAAGCATTCCAAATATTTGTATTCAAGTCGTAGTCATCTAACCATAGGAAATGTTGAGACCTATTGGGAACAAGAGCTTGGTTCACTAAATGCAAGTCTGGGGTTGTGTTAATATAGAAGAGAATAGACAGGAGTTTTGCCCGAAGTCGGAATTCTTGGAAAAACAGTCTTAGATTCACATCATTTGGATCTGCTGCTAATCAAGGAAAGGTGTTTCACAACTTACTTGACATGCTTGAAACTTTATTTATAGGGTGATTTCTAGTCTTGCTGAAAAACTAACGATTGGCTTAATTTTCTATGTTTAAATTTAATTTGCCAGAGTTTGTTATAGTCCACATTAAGGTTCGTACACAAGGTTGGACTTAATATTGTTACTCTTATTATCTTTATTGTCAGTGCAGGAGGTAATGATCATGCAAGATATCATGTTCAAAATTGATTTAACAAAGTATTCATGCTCATACTATTCTAGTAACAATTTTTTTTTTTCTATACCGATCTCATTTTTGGTTTTTTTAATGCTCATATAGATGCCGCAAAAAAGAAAGTCGAATCACGTGCCACTTGCTATTCCTCCAAACTCCAGCACTAATGGAAGCCCATCTCCTTGTGGGCAAGGACAACACTCTAATCAATTGCACATTCGTGTCTCAACACCTTCTACTACTCAATTAGATGTAAACATCGCAACTCAATCTTGTGTTAAAGTTAGAATTTATCTTTTTGTGGTTAAATAATAAACATTTAGGGTTATGTATTGACTATTAGTACTTGTTATATGTGCAACACAATATTACTTTTACAGCGACATGTTTCTTGTTAATTTTAATTTTTTTTTTTCTGATTAACCGTCTTTGTGGTTGTTGAAAATTAAAATATTAGTAGGAAAACAAATATTGATATCGATATTCGCCGACTAAAGATTGGTTGCTTCTATTATGAAAATATTTTGTTCTATGTTTACCGACCAAAGTTTGTTGCAAAAGGGTGTAAATCAACCAATTTTAAACCATTATCAACCGCCAAATGGTTTCATTTAGCGACCACAGCTTGGGCGCTAGATGTTATATATTACCGACCAAGTGTATTAGTTGCTAAAGATGTTCACACAACATTTTCGTCAGTGGTTGTTATATATTTAGCAACCACATGATTTGTTGCAAAAGACATTCATGACGACAAATCAACATTCACTTTTACTAGCCACTACAATTGAGCCCTTTAGCGACCATAATTTGGTCATTGTATGTTTATATATGTAGTGACCACACAATATTGGTCACTGAAAACAATGACCAGTTAGCGGCCACACTTTTTTGGTCACTAATGGTCTTTAGCGACCAATCTAATTGGTCATTTGACCCTTTTTTTTAGTGAGTATTGAAATGAAAATTCGAAGTTTATAGTATTGCCGGAATTTTGCTTATTTGTGTGTTACACAGAATTCATATTTCCTTGTATAAGCCACCAGATTAGACTTTGTTACACTTTTCTTGTCAAGGTACAATATTCAACTTAGTGATGTGTGACACCGTTTTGTTTTGAGGGAATTCATTGGTTGGGAAGGTCTTCGACAAGGGCTCATAATGACGCCTAAGTCATAGCTTACAACCCAAGTTATCAATATTTTTCTTTGATGGTCGCAAAGGATAGTTCTGACGTCATGGGTTGACATTCTTTAGTTTATTGATGATTATATTCCTATTTGACATCTCATGTTGACTGGCCTGCTGGATCGTTGTTCGACCTTCTATGCTAACATATTTTAAATTTTTCTAACAAATAAGCTCTTTTGACTGACTTGAAGTGGACCCTTTTGACACCAACAAAAAGAAAAAGAAAATAATGATGGAGGATGCGCTCGTCTCTTAAAAATGATTTTTAAATGATTGTAGGATAATAATTGAAGATTTGCACCTGCATATGCCAAATCGTTTTCACCATTCTCTTCATTGTTGGCATAATTTATAGAAGTGAATTTTTGAAAAGATAATTTATAGAATATGTGATTAAAATGTAGAAATTTTTCTATAAAAAATATAAAAAGTTTAGAATTTGAGTGTAAAGAAAAATTATTTTCAAAAAATCACGTTCACATTTAGACCAACTTGCTAAACAGATAATGGTTTTAGGGACAAACACTGTTATTTTCCTAATTGTTAAACTTGTTTATGTGGAGGGCTACTTTGACAAGAGAGATGCTACTTCACCGGGGCCTGGTTAAGCAGAATAACCCCCTTGATAAACCGGAGATTTCATAATTGGGGATATTTCATATTTGATCACCAGCATTTACACTTTCAGCATATAGATCCTCAACTTACATTATATTTCCATGGTTTTTTCTTCAATAATGGAAATAATTCAAATTTACTTTCAGCCCATTATATGTATCTTGAATGTCTAACTTTATGAAATGAAGTTTTCTCTTAAACTAGGAAGTGCATTCAAAAATTTGAACTACGAAGTCAATGGGGAAGCCACATGGTGTCACGTGGGATCCATTGACCCCACAAAATCTTGAACATTTTTACTTTGCTTCAAAATTTAAATTTTATTTCATCTCCTCTTTTGAGCACTATGCACGATTTTTCTTTAAAATCCAAATTTGAAACCACCAATTATTTCTCATTCATCCCTAATATCTAAAGTGTGTTAGTTCCGACAAGATTTAACATCTGTCACTATTCAACCTCAGGATGCCAACGCGATTACAAATTTTTTAAACACTAGATCACATCTTTCTCATCTCAAGTTCAACCCACTGTTAATTTTACGTTGTTTCAATAAAATTTACAAATTATTTTTTGACCCACAATGAAAAATTTCTGTCTATCCACCGTGCGAAATATTTCCATGAGGTTCTCGTATTTTTTATACAAGATTCGACCATTTTCATAGTTGGAGACTTGTAGCGTCATCAACCATGAAATGTTGAGTAACTTATTCTTTTTAAAGTTGGAGGACAACTTGTTGCTAGAATGATATTTAGGGGGCCAGTCGTGTAATTAGATTCTTCATAATTCATCTCCGTCTGGAGAAAATCAAAACTCCCAAGAGAAGAAAATCATCACTTGAAGAGAGAAATCAGAAGAAGCAGACAATTATGTGCATTACAGATTGATTTTTCTTCTCTTTTGGGCTTATTTTCAGATTTCAATAACTGACCCAACTCTCAAAGACTTGATCTTTTCCCATTCTGTGATTTTCTTTTGCTTAATATTACATGTAAGAACCAATGACCCATAATTTGTACACTTTTTCGGTCTTTATTGCTCATAAATATGATGAAAAGCTTTGTTCTTTAGGTATTTATGCAGTTATAGCTGTATTTAAGGTGGGTTTTTGGTATTACTATTTGACGCCTTTTGTAGGTGATTCTTGATGAAGAATGTTATTTGGGTTTTGTATATCATGCGAATATCTTGTTGTTTCTTGATTTATCAGAATAATTGGAAATCTTTGTAAAACTTGGTGAAAAAAGAAAGCTAAGGTAAGTTTATATTTTGCTTATTTTCTTGGGGTTTTAAGTTGTGAAGAAGTCAAAATTGTAGAATATCATTATTATATTCTTGGAAGTAAATTTTAATTTAAAAGTTTATTCTGCATCCGGGCTTTTCATTACTGTATTAAATAGGGACTCGCAATTTATTTTAAAGAGAGTGGGAATTACATTGGAGGTTTTACTTAAAAGAGATGAATGGATCTTTCTATTTTTGTTTGGATAATGAAGATAACTCTGACTTGTACAACTTCTGGTGGCCTGTGCGATTTTCTTTAATTTGAATTTGGTTTAATTTTTCCTCTCTGTTTTCTTTTTTCACATCACAGACGTGTGGTATCTGAAATTACAGTGATCATGCTCATACTTATGGCGATGGAGACAATAGCTATTGTAAAAGAGGGCGGGATCCTCATTTGAGTAGCGACTAGTGATTGGAATAGTTTAATGATCGGGTTCTTGCATGTCTTGTGCGTCTTTCATTATTGAGGATAAAATTTCATAATTGGATTGGTCACCAGCAGTTGAGTTAGTGGGGAGAAGATTGTAATTTCTAGGTGTAGGTGATGATTAAAATTATACTCAATAGGCTCCAGCGGAAACAAACCAAGTTAGGGGATAATCGTGATGGAGGATCCTCTACTTTATCTTCAAATTCTTCTACTACTTCGAGAAGCAATAAATCTAAAAACTCTTGGTCGGGCAATTCAAATGCTACATCTCTTTCAGGGATCAATCCAACTTCGGATTCTGGCCAAACATCTAATGCAAAGTTGAATGGGAATGCAGTAGTTGCGTTTGAAGCACTGCCTAGTTTTAGAGATGTCCCTAATTCTGAGAAGCAAAACTTGTTTATGAAAAAGCTGAATTTGTGCTGTGTGGTATTTGACTTTACTGACCCGATGAGGAATTTGAAAGAAAAAGACATCAAGAAACAAATGTTGGAGGAGCTTGTTGACTACATCACTTCGGCAAATGGGAAATTCACAGAAACCGTTATGCAAGAGATTGTCAGAATGGTATCCATAAATTTGTTCAGGGCACTCTCTACTCAATCTCGTGAAAACAAAGTTTTAGAGGGTGTTGATTTAGAAGAAGATGAGCCCTTGATGGAAGCTGCATGGCCCCATCTGCAAATTGTCTACGAATTCCTTCTCAGGTTTGTGGCTTCGCCGGAGACAGATGCAAAGTTGGCTAAGCGGAACATAGATCACTCTTTCGTTTTAAGATTATTAGATCTCTTTGATTCGGAAGATCCCCGAGAAAGGGAGTACTTGAAGACAGTTTTGCACCGTATTTATGGAAAGTTCATGGTGCACCGTCCGTACATTAGAAAATCTATCAACAATATATTCTACTGGTTTATTTTTGAAACCGAGAAGCATAATGGAATTGCAGAACTCTTGGAGATTTTGGGAAGTATTATAAATGGATTTGCATTGCCGTTAAAAGAAGAGCACAAACTCTTCCTCGTCCGGTCGCTTATTCCGCTTCACAAACCTAAGTGTATACCTATGTACCATCAGCAGTTATCTTATTGCATTGCACAATTTGTTGAAAAGGATTGCAAACTTGCCGATATTGTCATAAGGGGCTTATTGAAATATTGGCCTATCACAAACAGTTCGAAGGAGGTGATGTTCTTAGGTGAGCTGGAGGAAGTCTTAGAAACAACTCAGCCTCCTGAGTTCCAGCGGTGTATGGTTCCTTTGTTCCGCCAGATTGGTCGCTGTCTTAGCAGTTCTCATTTTCAGGTTTGTTGTTTTACTAGGCAATATTTCCTTTCGGTTTATTTCTCTTCATGATTCTTTCAACAAGTTATGATACCCATCCTGGTTTATGGTCGGAGACCATTTCCTGTTCACCTCCTATATACGCATTTATCTAGATTACACATCAAATCATTTTAATAGTCATCACTACTGATTTTGATGCCTTGTAACTAAGAAACTTTGGCAATTTTTACTCCCTTAATCTTAAGTTTGTTGCTTTTGTTTCTAGACCACTTTTTTGGTTCTAGTTCATTTTTGTTTTTGGGCATCGTCCCCGGGGTAATGGAAAAACTTAGGAACTTATTCGTAAAATTATTGAAGTTTAATGTCGAGTGATGCTAAAATATCGTAGGCATCATTCTTCATTATAAGCACTAAATGTAAAGAGTAAACAAATATATGAGCTATGGAAATGGACGTGCTTTTTGTACTTGAAAGTTGGATGAAAACATTGGGTTGATTGGTCATATTGGGACATGGAATGTGGTTCACACCATGACTTGTGTTTCAATGGAAAGCGTCCATCAGTGAACTTTATGTTCAATGTTATGGTTGCCCTTCTCTCTTTCACTTGTTAAGTAACCGCTATTTATCACATGAAACATATTATTATATGTTTACTCAGCAAATTAAGCCCCCATTTGGTGGCCTTTATTTCAAAAAAACTATGTTTTGAATAGTATTTTTTTTGTAGAATGTGTGGTTAAAAAATAGGGAAAAGTTTTGGATTTACGTGTAGAATATTTTATTGTGTGAATGCATGGTTGAAAATGAATATGAGAAATAAATTAAAGTAAAAGCCACAAACAGGGGCTGAATTAACTTGGTAGATTGTGTCCAGATTCAATGATGAATCCAACAAATGTGGTAGTCGTTTTTAGTATGTAAAGTACACTTGTTTTGAATACACAAATGTTCTGGTGGGTGGTTTTCACTCTTCTGCTCTTGCTTAAAATTATTAAATAGGCTTCTAAATATGAGGATTCTCTGATTTAAATAAATCTTTAATTTATTATCCTGCCATCCTGCTCGAACATGATTATGTGGCTTACCTTGAACTTTACTTCAATGATGATGATGTACTTATGTCGTAGCAATCGGTTTGTGTTTAAAAAATGTCAAAGCCAATTGTTAGGAAACCAGATGTATCAGAGCTACTAAGAGTATGTTTAGCTAAGCGTAGAAGTTACCATTTTTAAGTAACTATTTTGCCAAACATGTTTGAGCTTTATAAGAAGTTACAATTTTCACTCGAGTTTTTTTAGTGCAAAAACTTACTTTATAAATGTAAGTATTTTCTTAATTTCCAAAAAAGGTCTTAGTACTTCATTTAAGCTTGACCAAGCATGCTCTGATTTAGTTTTGCATGCCATATTTTGTAAACTGTATAAGCTTTGTCTTTGTGTGTGTTTGGGAATGCTTAAATTAAAAAAAATTTGGTTGCGGGTCCCAAAAATATGTGGATGAATAACGGTTAAGGAGTTGTGTTCTACAGGATGTGTGGATAAAAAGCTTACTTGACCCACTTAAATTATAATTAAGGATTGGCTGATCATTCACTGTAAGTGCTGCCAATATTAGGTAATCACCAAGTCTTTTTAGACAAAAATATTAACTCCAGAATGCATTAATGTACCATGAACATGAAGTGTTGCTTGGATGAGAGAAATCCTGATTGTAATAACATAAAAAAAGGAATATAATGAACTTCCCAGTTTTCTATTGACAAGTTAATTGAGAATGCAGCTTTCTATGACATATCCTTTTCCGTATTTATTGATCTAGTGCATGTTTGGCAAAGCTTTACCTTTTTTAAGCTGGTGTTCAACTTACTTTTTCAACACATTTCGTAAAACTCACAACTTACTACCCACTGATTATCTACACATTCTGTAGGACTCACAACTTATAAGCACTTAAAAGCAATCCCAAGCAAGCACGGAATACTTATTTCCAATCATAAACTTCAGTACTAACAAACTTCTAATTGTTTTATGACTGTATGTTATGGTAAAATACCAATCCCCACTCAAGAGTCGGTCAAAATTCACAATGATGCCTTATAAACATTCTTAAATTTCCTAACATCTCTGTCGGTTAGAATATTTTTGTTTTTCTTTTATAGAGTTCAAACTTGTAGTTCTATGTGAAAGTCAAGTCATATATATATAAATTGTGGTCTACTTTTTCCTCGCACGTTCCATGTTGAATGATCTAAACTTATAACTAAAATAATTAAAATGGCCTGGCCTCATTTTAATTTGCAAGTTTAAACCTTCCAATCCCCTAAATGGATATATGTGTGTATATATAAGCTTTAGGGTTCTTCATCTTAATTAAACATCACGTGTTTCTCCTATCTATCATGTTTACTTGAAAAGGCATCTGATTTCTTTTTAGTCTTGGTTTAGATATAGGAATATGGGGATGAGTTTTAGAAGAGTGGTTTTAGTTTAAAAATAATTTATTATAAACTTTAGGGAAGTGTTTGTGTGCATGCATTGGGACTCTCTCTGTATGTTTGGTAAGCAGTACCGGAGATTTTGCTTTCTATTCTTCTTTAATATATTTTAGTATTATGTAGTCTTACCAAACATGTCTTGCAAGTATAATATCGTGAACTCTGAAAGGGTTGCATTGTTGTACTAATCTCATTCTGTCTGTATTATTGCTTTCTGAAATAAGCTGCCATTACTTGAATTATGTCAAAATGCTCTCCTTTTTCTGTCCTAATCTGCTGTGAATGCTTGTTTGACACGTATTTAATTTATAAACATAATTAGTCAAACATATTTTTTATCCACACATTTTGTTGGACCCATAAGTAATACCAACTTATCCACGAATTGTTCCTATCTTATCATAATTTAAAACGATTATAATCACTTCCCAAACATGCACGAATTGTAATTGGATTTTAGATTTGTGGAAGTCCCTTCCCCCGACCCAGTTTTACTAATTAAATCTTACTCTTGATATTATTGAGGTAATTCAGATTATAAATACTTCCTATATATTTTGTACTCTGCAATTTGTTTATATGGCATTCTAGAGCTTATCTTTTCCTTGATGATGACACTGTACAATTCTTGTTTCTGCAGGTTGCAGAGAGGGCTTTATTTTTGTGGAACAATGATCATATCGAGAACCTTATCAAACAAAATCGTAAAGTTATACTGCCAATTATCTTCCCTGCATTGGAAAGGAATGCAAAAAATCACTGGAACCAGGCTGTACAGAGCTTGACACTAAATGTCCAGAAAATTTTCTCTGACACAGATCCCGAGTTCTTCGAGGAGTGTTTGCTCAAGTTCCAAGAAGCCGAAACACGAGAAGAAGGAACTCGGATGAAACGAGAAGCAACATGGAAACGCTTGGAAGAAATCGCAGCAATGAAAGCTGCAAGTAATGTACCTGTGCTCGTCCCTAGCAGGATAAACTCAAACACACAATCAGGCTAGAGAGCGAAGATCTACCGTCAATTGCTTAGCTGATTGGTATCTATACGTTGATCAGATGTATGTGAGCTCAGAGTTGGAGCTATTACCGAAGAGTTTTTGTATAGTACTTGCCCACCTTCTCGTGCTCGACACTTTTGGCCCGTCAGGTTACACCAGGACTGTACATATGAACTCGGCTGACAAAACTATAGGAGGTTATACTGTAGGCAATGGAGGAAATTTGTCAACAATATTGGTCCTCTTCAGTTATTAGAATGATTGACTTTTGCAATTCAGACTATTATTTAACCAGTCTGTTTAAATGTTTTCAGTAATCCGCAATTTATGTATGTATTTTATGCGTATCACCATAGAACAATGATTGGTGTACAATGATTTTGACAACATTGTTGATAATATGTTGCGTGTCATGTTGTCATTGGACAGTTTTAAAAAAAAAAATCTTTTCAAACAATGCTTTTGCAAAAACTTTAGTGTACTTTACCTAATTTGGAAATATTCTTACTATCGAATGATTGGATATTAAACTAAACTTGGTTGTTGCTGTTGCTTTGTGTCAATAGCGTCTAATCTTCATATTGTTTTGCTTTTTAAGTAGAAGTACGTGGATGACATGAATTGACAGGGTTGCATAAGTAGAAAAATAAAAGGATTGGGAATTAAAGTTTCTGAATATTTAGCCAGAAAGGAATGCACTGAGGAATAAAGATTGAAATATAACTTAAATGCAATAACTGTACCACTTTCTAGAGTTTTAAAATTCTGTGCACTTAGTTGTTAATCTTTTATTCATGATTTTTTATTTTTTATTTTTTATTTTTTTTCTGCTACTTGTGTATGAATGTATATTAAGTTATTAACTAGTTTCTTTCTCTTTGTTCTTTTGACATGGTGAATTATTAGCTATTTACTAGCACCTTCATTTGTTGATTTGCAATCAGCAGGTGGTTGACCTATCAATGAAGAATCGTCTCATTTTGTGGTTATATCTGTAAAGCTGCATGTGAAATGAGGATTAAGTGGATGTAATGGGTTAAACGAAGGAACTTGGTATGACTTCAAGAATTTTAAGGAGGGTGCATGGGTAGTTTTTAGCCCTCTTATTTGACTAGATTTAGGATAATGCTTTTAATTAAGGAATATACTACTTGTATATAGTAAGGTGTTTATAACGGTGTACACACCCTCACATGGAGGGGAATCCACTTCGAATATATTATATTTTATTTGAAGCGGTCCCCCTCCATGTGTGAGAGTGAATACCGTTATAAACATCGCATTATGTACGTGTAGTATCTCTCTTTAATTAAAGGAGTATGGGTATCCATTAGCATTTGCAATTTACTTTGGTATGATTTGGAACTAAGGATTAAGTGCATGTAACGGGTTAAACTAAGGAACTTGGTTTGACTCCAAGAATTTTAAGAAGCTTGCATGGGTAATTTTTAGCCTCTTAAGACTCTTAGTGGACTAGATTTAGGATAATACTTTTAAAGGAGTATGGGATCCATGTACATTTGAAATTTATTTTTGTTACGACTTCCAATTTATAGTGTTGCTCTTTTTTATATAGTTGTATCCACTCAAAGCAAATTGCTAATTTTTCCACCCAACTTGTAGTCTCGTGCTTTATGGGCTTCAAGGCCTTGTTTCACGGGTTGCCTTTTTTCTTAGCACATAAAGGGACACCGTGCAACAGTAGTCTGTTCCGCTAGACTACCTTTTGCATTCTCTCGATCGTTTCGGGGCGAAAGAAAATTTGATTACAATTTAAATAAAGGTTGCAACATAAAATTGATACACATTGAAAGTAACTTGATCATTGATTGCTTGAAAGCTAGAAATTATCATAGATGAAAGCAGAAAATTACAATGGTTAGTGCAGATGACGAACACTAGAAAGCTTGAAAGATGTTTGAAAGACTAATATCTCCTATAATAGACTTTGGAACAAAAACCCCAAGTGACGGGAGTAAACGTTTAAATGCCGAAGAATCATACTAAAATTTTCTAATTTCTAACTATTTTACAAATTAAATAAACTATTACAACGGAAAGGAAATTACAACTTAAACTTGAACTAATATTTACAATGT
>CAIGRF010407568.1:0-7500 GCA_903798235.1 Fraxinus ornus
TGATTTGCATGATTAACCATCTAAATAAGAATTAAAAGTGACTTGTTGCTTTTTAATTCGATGTTATTTTTTTAATTCCGCTTTAAATACCTATTGACCCTCCTCTAGGTATTATTAGAGTCAAACTTGCGTTTTTCACTTGTGAACGAGAACTTTGGGTCTAATCGACATATCCTAACCACCTAAGAATTTCTAAGATTTTCAAGAAGCTCTTCAATTACTTTTTCTAGTGTTCCGTGAATCCTTAAGGGACTATAATCTTTTATAAAAGGTACCAAAGATTAACTCATTTAGGTTTCTTCGTCCAAATTCATCTTACCAAGCAAGACTCACTTCTAACAAACTAGCTACGAAGAATAAATATATATGAGCATGAAAGTTGGCCGACAGCCACTCAACTGTTCGAGTGCAATGCTTGCTTCTAAATCATGTTTATTATCAATCATTGCCATTTTCACTTCCATTTCTAGCCGCTGCTTGGACTCCATTAAAAATTAGCCCCTATTTTTCAAGAAAATGTATTTTTGAGTAGTGATTTTTTTTGTTAAGAAATGTATAATTAAAAAATAAGGAAAATTTTTGAATTTACGTGTGATATTATTTTATTGAAAAATGTGTGACTAAAAATAAGGAAAATAATATGTACTTTTACAAAAATGGAGTTCAAACAAAGGCTTAGTGTAGAGGTAACAAAATGGTCGAGTAGTTCGTCCGTTCGGCTTGTCGAAGCTCATTTTGGGACTAGCTCAAGTACGAGCTGGGGGGGCTCATACGGCAAGCCTAGCAAGACTAGGCTCATCGAGTTCACAAGTGACTCGTGGGTCATAAGTTCACGAGCCCACGAGCTTGGTAGCTTAAAAAAATTAAAAATAAAAAAAAAATATTGAACTTGTGAGCTCGTCTCTTTGACGAACTGAGCTCATGGGTACATGAACCGAGCTGGCTCGAATGTGCCCATTGCCAACACTAGCTTAGTGTGACTACGTATCAGTCTTAGCATTCTTGTTTTCACCATCATATAAAATTCAGAAAATTCCCAATGGGGGCAGGGCCAAATCAGCAGTAAAAAGTATCTACTGTGATATAGAATCAAGATGAGCTAAATGAGCAGACAGTTTGCCTAAGCATACACGTGATTCCTGCAAAAAAGCAGTCGTCACTTGCAAACTCCTCCCCCACCATTGTCCCTAAACTACTATAAATACTGGCCGTTCTCATATCTGGCCACTCCAGCCTCCTCATCAACCACTCAAACTCTTTCTCTCTCACACACAACACACAGTAACACACAAGAGAGAGGTGCAAAAGTTATATCGAGTACACATAATAATGGAGTATTATACGGATGAGAAATGGAAATTATCAAAAGATGATAAGAATACCTCTCTGTCAAGGAGTGTTTCCCAGAAGAGCTCAAAAAAATCTCCACTTCTAAGGAGTTTAACAAAGAAGAATTCTTTCAATCTATCAAGGAGTTCTTCACAGCGGAGTAGCAGCACTTCTTCAAACAAGTCATCATCCCTGCCACGAAGTTCGTCGCAAAGGTGCGGTGAGTTTACGCGCAAATGCAGTAACTTGGCCAAGGAACAGAAGGCTAAACTTTACATCGTCAAGCGATGCATTACCATGCTTGTCAGATGGAAGAAACAAAGAGATTCTTGACTAGATCAAGTTTGGCCATGCTTAAAAGTAGCTAAAAAGCTGTTTTTTTCGGAAATTATGCTTTTCAGGTGAAAGAATGCTCTTCTCCTTGTGCTTATATCCCTTCTGTGAGAAATGGATCAGGGGATTCATTTGAAACCTAAAGTTTTTCACATTAGCGAAGTTCTCTTAATTTTCTCAATGTAACTAGATTCAAATGAGGATCCTAAGCTTGCAGAAATGCCATATGTGGAGAAGATGTAATGTAGTATAGAATTCAGTCTACAATAAATTCGAAAATCCCTTTATTTCTTGCCATTTTATGTCTCAATGCTTTGCTGTCCTTAGTGTGATCTCGTAGTAGAGCTCTTTATTTTATAAGTGGATTACTCTCATCAAGTTCTTGTTTGATCTGCCTCTAAGAACACCACAGTATTCGTCTTTTGGGGTTTAATGTCCTTGGTGGTGTGTCGACAATTTGATATCATTTTATTTGTGAGACGACGGATAGAAATAAAAAAAATTAAACCTGCTTTTCAAATTATTTGCTAATGATTTCAAGTTTATTCAAGTATCTACCTAGAAGATGGAGATTGTCTCCAGAATTAAGAACCAAGAATCTAAACTAAGTAGACACCAGATCTGCCAAGTTAATGTACCTAATCCTTCTTTTTAGCATATGAGAGAGAGAGAGAGAGAAGGATCTGCATCAAGTGACAATCACAATAGAAATTAGAGAGAGAGAGAGAGAGGATCCGCATCAAGTGAATCACAATAGAATTTAAATTTTTTTTTTTATGGTAAAAAATGACGTGACACTTTTTGATCAACTTCTATAGATTTGAACTAAATAAAAGTGCTGAAATTTTGAAATTGTTATGAGAAAATCTCAATTCGGACCCCTTCCCATTTACCCTTTATCCCTTTATATAGGCTAATGAACTCAAGTTTCCTGTTGTAATCATGTCAAGCTATAATATTCGACCTAGGGCTCAAGGCTGACCTTGAGAATTTTGAGACCCTAGATGAATAATTAATATGAAGTCCTTAAATATTTTTTTTTTCACAAACGTAGATAAATAAATAACATATTCATATTATGAAGACTTCATAAAATCCAAAAGATAAGAGTAACAAAATAAATTATCTTTGAGAACTCAAGAAATTAGGGTAGCATAATTATTAGCAAAATTTTCCGTTCATGGATAAAATATTATCAGAGTGTAAATAATAATTTCCATGAATTATTAATTGGAAAAACACAAGTAATGTGCGATTTAGCGAATTCTAGAAAGTTTAAAAACTAACGCGTAAAGCATGAGAAAGTTTTAATAAACATAATTTGAAGTTTTGAGAATACTATAAGGATTACTCGTAAGAATAAGAGTGATTTTCAAAGCTTAAAGCCGAGATTGGGCCCTAAATGCAAAAAGTATAAAATTTAGAGGCTAAATTATAAATAGTGTAAAGATATACCTTTAGATGATAACATGACGAGTAAAGATTTTTTAGTGATGAGAAAGACCGCGACATTCAAATGATTTTGATTTGGGAAGCTTCTAGCGATTTTGAGATCCTGGGAGACTAAAGTGAAAATAAGTTTCGAGGTCAATAACATATTTGGGTCAAATGTGTATTTACTGTATGATCGATAATTACTCTCTATATTGGGCTCGTTTCAAAAAATATTTTAAATGGCACATTACGGACTCAAGGAAAAATTAATTTGGATAAACCAAGTTTAAGTTATAACACAATAATGTAAACTAGTTGATGGATAATATTAGTTTCCAAATTAAACCATATGTCCGTAACAATATTGAGCTCGTTCGATAATTCGTAATTAATCATATAAATGAAGATCGAGAAAAAAATATTTTAGATAAGTATAACTAAGTTAGAATCGGCCAAAGAAAATTATAGTTGAATGATTTTTTAAGAAATTAATCCATTTATTTTAGTAGTTACTAATGAGTAATTTAATTGGGCCTGTGTAGTCTTTTACTTCTTGAGGCCCATAAGTTTTGAGGACCTAGGCAATTGCCTAGTTTGCTTTGGCATAGGATCAGTACTCTAGGGCTGTGTGCTATTCCCATTTGAGGAAATTTGAAGTTCGGTGAGTTTGTTGGCGACAGTCATGATGGCACCAATGGCCTTAGACTTGTGTTCCATTATGTCATCATCCCGATTGTTTGGTCTATGCAGTGCCGTTGTTAGGACGAAATATTTTCTCTGTTATGTCATGATGATGTTTTCATATGACGTTTCATGTAGTCCGACTTCGACTTCTATCGATGGTCTTGACAATTGAACACCACTTTAAGCAGTAATATCTTGTACCTATTCATTTCAAAATTTTTCATTGTTGATCGGAAAGGTCTGTTGTGAATCAACATATCCAATTTTCCATATACTTTCAAGATTTTAAGTTGAAGCTTACTGATGTTGAATTTTATTTTCAATATTCTAAATGAACGTGTTACTATTCTGCACAATTATATATCTCCAGAGACAATTTCTTTTCCTACTGTTTGGAAACCGATGGTACTTTTACATCATTGTGATTATCACCCCATGACAACTTCGGGTGGTTCATCCCGCCAGGATTATGTGTGGCAGAAAGGGGTCCGCTAACGAGGATATTTTGCACATAGCTAGCATGTTCAATAGATAGGTCAATTATATAGGTTGTCAGGCATCTAACCATGCTATGATTTTCACCACAAATTTCATTGAATATATTCAATTATGTGTGTTTGGCCCCATAGCTAGCATGTTCAATAGATAGGTCAATTATGTGTGTTTGGCCCCTTTTTTTTTTCCTCAAATATGAGTTTTATAATAATGAATTTTTTGAGAATGCATGATTAAATTAGAAAAAAAAAAAAAAAAAAAAAAAAAAAATTTAAGTTTATGTGCAAAATTATTTTATTGAAATAATGAGTTTGAGAAAAAAAATGATTTTTTAGATAATGAGGGTCTAATAAGGGCTCAGGATAGGATTACGTTGGCTAAATGTTTTGAGGCAATGACTTCTACTTTCTCGGTTAATGCAATCCCCTGTGCGGGAAGGGCTGAGAATGCATCAACCTCATAAACTCGTGCAACCTTCTCGTGCATTACACACTTACGAAAAATAGTACATTGGTCAGTCTTCTAAAAAATTCAATAGCATCGTTGATTTTGTTGTAATCGAGCCAATTGTCGCAACCAATTTTTGGGAGTCCACACAGCATAGAAGTGCTTAACTTGTGACCACTTCTTCAAACCATGTGTTCGGCACTTCTTGAGCAATCTCTTGTATCTATCCCAAGCATCATAGATAGCCTATCCTTCAAATTGTGCAAAATTGGAAATGTCTTGCAATAGTGATGATCCTCGGACGTTGAGATGTCGTTCAATCTCTTGTTGATCATCTCAGTATGTGGAAAAGGCCTCATTTTTATAGCATCTCACCAGAAACACTTGCATAAGTGGCAAATTCGCACAGTTCTAGAGAATCTGATACATATATATCTTCATGTAAATTCCCCTGGAACTCAAGTATGTTCTTCATCATTCCAATCACATCTGACCTCAACCATGGAAATTATTCGATCCTAAAGCGAGAGCTGAAATATTGGAATGATTATTAGCTTGAGGTGGAACCATGATTATTCGACAAAGGGTCATCATGATCTATTACTCGTTGATGTTCTCTTTCTTTACCTAGAGTCTCTGATTGAATGTATGTTCGATCTTTGAATTAGCAAGGACTAAATTTGAAGGGTTCGATTGTGTCATGCATTGGACATGCGAAACTTGGAAGAGCAAAAAAACAATTCAAATAAAAGATAGAACTAAACAAAATCAATAATAATAGCAAACAGTCCTAGCAACAACGTCAAAAATTTGTTTTTCAAAACATGCAAGTGCACAATATTGCGGTAAGTAATAACAGTAAGGATAAAATATTGTTCCCACTGAGATTGCATTTCCAAAGAATGACCTAAATTAATCCTAGTTTTTATATAAGAAATTGTAATTAAATTGGTAGATAATTTTTAAGCTAAACAAAAATTTAAGGAAGCAACTTTGTTCATGACTTTGGTTTAAGAAGAATATGCTGGAAAAGCGTTAGAAATCACTATTTCATCATATAATTTTATCATGTCGCCAACAAAAAATTTCAAAATATCTTTATATAAAAAATTTGCATTAAATCAATAAGAAATTCAGACACAATTCGGATAAGTATATCTCTATCTTCACCTAGATGCATGACTTTTATTACTGGTTCTCAACAGGTTTCAACACACATTCACAATCTATGCATAATCTGGCTGAGTTAATGACAAGCAATTCAAAATAACAATAAAGTTCGACGTGAATTAATATATAATCGTTAAAATGTTGTTATCAGTATTTATTTTGCAAAGAATTAGTAGCAGTCCGCCAGCGAACATTTTCGAGGGTGCGAACTCAAGTTGACGAAGGCGAACATTTGTAACGCAAGGCTCTATAATCAATCTCGAGCATAAATAAGCAAGTAAATATACTTTAACTAGTTTCACCCTCTATTCTATATCGACAAAATTCGTTATCAAAGAACATATTAACAACAATGTAAAACATGGACTTCATAGCTAATTAATGAAGAACACGAAGACTAATAAATAAAAAGTGAGAAGATTACATATTCAGTTACAAGTCAACTAATCAATAACCGACATGTGTTATTAGAAAAATTACCCCCTAAACCTCACTAGAAATTTGTAATGTGGCATGTAATTCTAAATATCCCCTTTCAAATAATCATTTCTCTTCTCGCTCATACTTGAACATAAATCAGCAAGTTTAGGAGGAGAAAATCTTGACCAGGTGAGGATTTTTTTTTTTTTTTTTTTTNGCTCATACTTGAACATAAATCAGCAAGTTTAGGAGGAGAAAATCTTGACCAGGTGAGGATTTTTTTTTTTTTTTTTTTTTATCACAATTTCAAGGTCAACAAATTGACGCCAGCTAAGCTACGAGAAATAGAACAAAGGCAACCATGACTTCATCAATTTGGATTAAAAATACTTAAAAAGTTGTCCAAAGATGAGTAGGACGGAGGCGGATCCTGTTGAGGTACCGCATTGAGACACGGGTGTTAATTCAAAGCGACCACTAAAAGAATCTTTGATAAAATTGCACGAAGCTATCTCTCGCCAAACATCGCTACCAGCGAAAGAAGATGTCCAACGAAAAGAGTATACAAGAGATAGCAGAAAGCCTAATAGCAATGATTGCTGAGAACGCCTCCTTGCGAGCAATGGCAATTAATCTGAAGGTAGATTTTCATTTGGAATCTGGAGAGAACAATTCAAAGCCTACAGCAGGTTTTTTTCCATCCAAGCAGCAGTAATTATAATATTCAAATGTTAAACATATTGAATAGTCTACCTCACAAGCGACGAATAGGACTGCCGAGCCAATGGATCTCAGCAAGCTAGGGAAAGAGGTAAGTACTCACGAAAGGAAGTATAATCGTTACTACGTCATGAGGATAGAAAGGCAGAGAGCTTGCTTAAAGATTCTTATTCTGCACCCATTTATAAGGGTTCTAAAATAAGACAACCGAGTTCTTATGAGATAGATGAAGATGACTAGAGATTGCCATTCTCAAAGGAGATCAAGGAAATCCCCATTCCAGATAACTTTGTTCATCCAAAGATAAAAAAAAAATGAATTAAACCATTTTGCCAGAAAAAAATTTGATACTCGTGTTGACGTCCTCTCACATTGTGGTAGTGGGATCCACGCGGGACCCATATGAATTGAAAAAGAAAAAAAATTCCTCGTCAAACCTTCCATGACAGCCTAGCATTGTTAAAAAAA
>CAIGRF010407568.1:15000-20160 GCA_903798235.1 Fraxinus ornus
AGAGACATTTGCAACAAGAATCATGCTACCTATCATCAACTAGTAAATCTTATCCAGACCAAAATCCTAACATAGAAATCAATAGAGAACAGGAAAGTAGAATAAGCCCAAACAGAAAATTTGAAAGATAAGGGAAAAGCTCCGATACATGCTTAGAAACTATTGAAGCGGTATATTTTCATTTTGATGAACATAAGGGAAGAGTGCATATTGTGCACCGCTCCTTTGTAGGCAATGAGTGATACCTACAATCCTTCTCATAAGGTTCATAAACTAATATATTGCAAGATACATCATACAAGAGATCATGAGACTAATGAATGTCTTGAAGTTCTCAAAATGGAAAAGATGCAAAGTCAACATGGAGGGGTGAGTAAGGCACTTAATAATCAAAAGCCTCTCTATATCGATCAAATGGGATTGGGGTTGAGAACCAAGACCAAAGAATGTGTTGCCACCATATGCAACGGCAAATACTTCAAATCATCAACCACCAGTAAGAGAGATCAATACTATTATCGTCGGACTTTATGTAGGAGAAGAAATAATAAACTCGTAAAGGAATTATGTGCGAGCTACCAAGAAGCCTACATTGAAAAGCTACTGGGTTTGAGGTAATTCCAAAACTAAATCTCCTTCAATTGAGTTTAATGATGTTGATGAATTTGGAGTCATTCATCCCCATTATGATGCCTTAGTTACACATGTATTCATTAGATGTAATGGTCTCAATCGAATACTTGTGGACAATGGAAGTTCTGTAAATATCTTATTCGGAAGTGCATTCAATCATAAGAAGATTGACCATCCTGAACTTTCATATCGAATCCTTTATATGATTTCAGCGGAGATAATGTAGTCATATGCAGACAGATTACTCTCGCAGTGGAACGGGGAAAAGAACCAAAGCTATTCAAAGGTTACATGGAAATCTGCAAACAACAGGATCCCAGAACGTCCGCATTGAAATGAACTCAGTCAGTGACATCAACTCACCACTTATGTGTCGTAGACGCTTGCTTCAAGGTTCGTCAAAACGGTGTTTTTCGAGCTCAGTTTCACGTTTACCAAACAACCAATCTCCACGGCTCCAACCCACAACCAATATATTCACCTTGGTTGCTCCTCAATTTCACCCACAAAGGACAATATAATGATGATGATTTGTAGCCACAAAAGCAAGAAGAAAAACAATGAAGTATGCAAGAAACGGGACCAAAAATCAAAGAGAAGTCACACGTTTTTTTTTTCTCTCAAAAGGGGCTGCCGGTTTCTCTCTTCTTTTCTCACAGTTTCTTTCATTTTTTTTCTCTCACATAAATCACCCACTAAATGGCTAAGGAAAAGACACCATATATATACGCTAGGTTATGCTTTAGGTTGGACCAATAAAATGGGTTAAATGAGCCAAGATTCAAAACCATCCAAGAGGTAATATAAATGAGCCATAAGCAATATTAATTATTTAAGTTACTTTCAACGGCCCACATTGTTTTCGGATTGAGCCTTTAGACTTGGTTGTTGGTAACAATCTAATTCAACGTTTACATTATCGCCTGAGATTCATTGGGTATCAAAACCCAACAAATCAAAACACAAAGTTAACGCTTGCATAATCAAGGCAAACAATAAAATTGGAATCACAGACTTTACCTCGTGTTTCGGACTCGAAACTCATATCATACCTGCTCCATGTACTCACCAGGGTTATGGTCACAAACAAATACCCAACTAGAAATAGATAATCACAGTAATCAATCAAGAACAAATAATCATACGATGGAGATATAACATAGGATAATCTACAGATATTTTCTAAAATACATTCACACAGAACAATAGATTAACACTAAGTTAATCAAGCAAACATGACCCCATGAAAAGATCTCACCACACTTATAATATCCCATTTCGTGTTGCTCACACCTCGAGAACACAAATCTCACCTCATCACCCACCATGCTCACTAGATTGATCACTCAACTTATGTCTAATTGGTAAACCTCTATAGATCCTAAGTCCTCGGGATAATCCTTTATCACCACATCACTTCTCCCAACTTAAGTGGATAATGAGTCTTCACCAAACGAAAATGATAGAAGAGTCTATCGCACACTCCACCTAATCAGGGTCTCTTCACAGATAAAGGATTCCAACATTTAATCACCTCTCCACTCGTGATCCAAATGTCACACTCTACATCCCTGTACAAACCACTAATGTACCCCTAGACATCTATATACTCCATCTTACAAATAGACATCCAACACACTGCTAATGTATCTTAACCTACTATGCATACAAACAATTACACCAAGTAATTAAATTGCTCTCAAATTCATGTAAATGTACATATCAAACATATTGAAATGCACATGCAGAAAGGATTACAAATGGATGCACATGCAGTAACTAAGTTTACTCTCAATAAACTTGACTAGGGTCATTAACCGACCATATAACTACATTCGCCTCGTCTCTCATCTTACCCTTTTGCTTATCCTTTTTTCTTGGGACAATCACTCACAAAGTGTCCAGACTTACCACAACCGTAATGCCGTTTACCAACGGACTTGTCCCATCTCTTTCCCTTCTTCTTACCACCATCATCACTTCAGTCACTACTCGAATCACTAATGTCTTGAGCTCTACCTAAATTCATCTGCTTAAACTTCATTATACTCCTCATCATATGTAACTCACCACTCTTCTTACCATCTTTTCAGCCTTAATCTCCATCTCTTTACTCATAAGGGAATCTATGACAATCTCAGGTGTTAAGATGTCCATACCATACTTAATTGCATTCTTAACCTCCTTATATGAATCAAACATAGAATTCAACAAAATAATGGTCTTATATATATCAGATTCCTTTTCATCACAGTTAACGATATCTTAAACAAGTTTATTGAAAATATCCTGATTGTCATCAAGATCATTTGAAGGATTCATTTTAAAACTGAAAAATCTTTCAAGCAAGTACAACTTGTTAGGAGTAGACTTAAGGAAATAGATAAGTCCTCCAACTTTTACCAAAGTTCTTTTATAGAGTCAAGTTTTCCAACTTTTCTCAAAATAGTGTCGATAAGTTTAAAATAATTGAAGTGTAAGCAAGTTCATCATATTCCTCTTTTTGTGCTTTTGCCAAAAATTTGCCATCTATAGCTTTTGAAACTTTTTGTTGAACTAAAATCAGCTTCATCTTTCCTTACCAAATTAAAAATTTTCATTTCCCATTGAAAACTCCAACTTTGAAATGTAAAGACATTTTGAAAAACAGAACAACCAAAGTGCACAAATATATTACACAAAGTAATCCTAAGGCAATGATATACATCATTCTAGATTTTCAGGGTTTCGTAAGATTCTCAATGTTAGATCAAAGAAATGTTCAAACGGGTCAAGTCTAGATGTTCTAATGGAATAATCAATGCAACACGAATGTATGTCAATGAAAATATCAAATTTTCATCCAATGCAGTCTCATACAGTGACTAAACAACAGTTAAAGCACAAAAAAAATTACCAACTTGTGATGAAAAATCAATACTTCAAATAGAGCAAATAATTTCTAAATTTCTAGCGCAAACAATGTTACCCCACATGGTAACCTCAATCTTAATATCACCCACACGATGACGTGATAATGCTAAAATTTAAATTTAGATAAGCTAATATACCATAGCGGGACAATCTGATTCCGCAAATACCGAGGGATGCGAATTGATCACTTTATGATTTCCACTATTCGTCCTAAAGTTTCCAACAATCACATGAATCAATCAACCACGATCAAATCCCGAACACACGAAGAACACAATCGTCCAGACTTCATTCTATAACCTGAAACATAAAACTAACAACACCAAAATGTCAAAAAAAAATGTCATGAACAAAACCGTCAGAAGAAATTGTTGCCAGATTCTCTCTAACGCGCCTCTACGCACGGATAACACTTTCTGCATGTGGTTCCATCCACCGCCGCCATGCACCGGCTACATGTCACCTCTCCTTCTGCACGTCATACCGGTGATCTCTATTTCACCACCAGGTCTCTGGATTTGTCGAAAATCATGAAAACAGGTTCGATTTATTCACAGTTTTTCGATCTATTTTTCTACTTCTTTTCTGTCGCTTTCCTGAAACTTTTTGGGGGCAGTTTTCAAGCCAAATCCACCATATTGAAGCTCTGATACCAATTGTCTTGGAAGCTTGCTCCAAGGATCGTCAAAACGGTGTTTTTTGGGCTTGATTTAATCAACCTTTCTCTACCAAACAACCAATCTCCACGGCTCCAACCCACAACTAATTATTCACCTTTGTCGCTCCTCAATCTCACCCATAAAGGATAAGATAATGGTGATGATTTGTAGCCACAAAGGTAAGAAGAAAAATAATGAAGTAAGGCAAGAAAAAGGACCAAAAATCAAAGAAAGGTCACACGTTTTTCTCTCAAAAGGAGCTGCCGGTTTCTCTCTTCTTTTCTCACGGTTTCTTTCTTCTTTTCTCACACAAATCACCCACTAAATGGCTAGGGTACAAATACCATGTATATAGGCAGGGACGGAGCCAGACGTTTGGTGTTGTGGGGTCAAAAATTGATTTTTTTTAAAACAACATATAATTAATGAAGATAAGTAAGTACTACACTATTACAACGACAACATACGTGTTTTCATACTTTGAAAACGTCGTATAATTACATCATTATTAATATTGTCGAATATTAATAATAAGAATAATGTCTAAACTTGAAATTGATAATATTTTCTTTTGATCAAGCAACATATATCTCCGCAACCACCTGTCAACTAAAATACAAGTGGATGTTAAAACGCATTGTCCAATCTACATCAAAATCTCATATCTTCAACTTCCAAACGACATTTATAAGAAATTATTGCTAACAAAATTGTTGTTTTTGACTTCTGTCATTTTCAAACTAAAAATATTTGAATATTTTAACCAATTTAATTTAAATATGAAGATAAAATGAACTAAAAATTAAACTACGCAGCAAAGGAAAACAATAAAAAATTTAGTTTGTCTGAGAACCCGAGGTCATAATTTTGAATAACTATGAACATTAGGTTGAATCATTGATAAAGCACTCAAACTTTCAGTTTCAGACGAGATAACAACTAACAAGCAATGGGG
>CAIGRF010407653.1:0-14822 GCA_903798235.1 Fraxinus ornus
GATTCAGCTAATTTTCTCTAGCATTTATACACAATTAATTACATATGTCGGCCCACATGACAAATTAAGTAATTTCCCAACAATTAATATTTTCTTGAAATTTTAGACTTCTAACAATTCTAACTCACTCTATATATTCAAGGAAAAAAATAAGTAGACAATGAAGGAATTATTCAAGTCAATTTACTTGTGGTCATTTTAGTAAATAGAAAAAAGTTTAGCACATAAATACCATTAAATTTATTCTTATTCAAAATTTGGACAGTCACTTTATTCTCCTGACAAAATTTATAAATCATTTATAAGTTATCAAAATTTATTTCAATATATCCGTAAATATTATTTATTTACACATTAAAATGTATGAATAATGCTATAATGTTATTTAACCCTCAATGAATTGCAATCCTAGTCTAAATAACGTCAATACGATACTAAAGTGAGATTAAATGACTTATTTAATTTATTTAGAGCCCGTTTGGTAGAGATTAAAATCGGATTAAAATTGAAAAATTAATCGTTATTATTGACTTTTATTAGACGAATACGATTTAATAACAATTATATTTTTAATTTTAATTGAATTTTAATCGATATACTCTAACCTATCAGCCATCTAAATTGAAATCCAAGCTACGTAGCATTGTTCATTGTACCAGGACACGCCATCTTAGGATTTTGCCAAGTGGACCAATTGTGGTTAATCGTCCTAATCATACCATTTTCTCCTGTACCTCAACACACGCGATCTCTCTCTGTCAAAGAAATCTGTACAAATACATTAATTCCTATACTGCATACAGTCCATGTCATGTCGAATTTCTCCCCAGCATTTGTCTCTGTTTTTTCACTTCTGTAAATTCATTCAATAATCAAAGAAAAGGGGAAAAGGAAAAAAAAATTCAATGGTCTCCAACTCGAGCAGTTCTGCTTCAAAATCCAATGCACCAAACACACTCTAAGTTATCAAAATTTATTTCAATATATCCGTAAATATTATTTATTTACACATTAAAATGTATGAATAATGCTATAATGTTATTTAACCCTCAATGAGTTTTAATCCTAGTCTAAATAACGTCAATACGATACTAAAGTGAGATTAAATGACTTATTTAATTTATTTAGAGCCCGTTTGGTAGAGATTAAAATCGGATTAAAATTAAAAAATTAACCGTTATTGTTGATTTTTATTAGACGAATACGATCCAATAATAATTATATTTTTAATTTTAATCGATATATGCTCTAATCTATCAGCCATCTAAATTGAAATCCAAGCTACGTAGCATTGTTCATTGTACCAGGACACGCCATCTTAGGATTTTGCCAAGTGGACCAATTGTGGTTAATCGTCCTAATCACACCATTTTCTCCTGTACCTCAACACACGTGATCTCTCTCTGTCAAAGAAATCTGTACAAATAGATTAATTCCTATACTGCATACAGTCCATGTCATGTCGAATTTCTCCCCAGCATTTGTCTCTATTTTTTCACTTCTGTAAATTCATTCAATAATCAAAGAAAAGGGGAAAAGGAAAAAAAATTCAATGGTCTCCAACCCGAGCAGTTCTGCTTCAAAATCCAAAGTCAGTTGTTCGTTCTTGATGCTTGATTTGGTTGAATTTTTACTAAATTTGTTTTGCATGTAATTCAATTTTTCAATTTACAGTTGATCACAGCGACAAGGTTGATTTTTTTTTTTTATTCTTTTTTTTTTTCTGGGAATTTATTTTATATCTCCTATTATTTAAGTTTTGATCAGTGGTTAACTATTGCTGTATGTCTTTTTGGGTTGGAATATGAAATTGGAAAAATCATGAATAATCTGTTTCAATGGGTTGGTGTGCAAATTGAAATTTTTATTTAACTAAAGTGAAGATTCTCATACACTATTTTTACTCGTATCTTCCTGGTGAATTCGATGTGTGGAATTTTTAGTGTTGTTGAAATCGAGTTCTTTGTCAATTATGATGATTGCCACGTTTGTTTAATTTTAATGCAGTTTTCATCTACTTTTCACATTTTTTTAAAAACTTTTTGCACAGAAATTTCATGGAGAACAGGGGAGTGATGCTGTGGGAAACTTGACTTGTAAATTAACTGAGCTGAAGATGCAGATTCAAGCTGAAAGAGTTGTTTCAATTAAAGTAAGTTTCTTTAAAATGAACTCTTTTGATTTTATTTTTCAAAGATAACATTAGTGTATTCATGTATAGTTCTTATTTGATCTATTTCCGTGTACTAATATTTTATATTCATTTTTCTGCAAAGAAATCCATATATCATCAGATTGCAAGATTAAGGCTGCTTCTGACTTTCACTATTGTTTCTTTATGAATTTGGATCAGTTCCTGGCTTTAAATCTGTTTTGCAATTAATGGGATTGGTCTTATGAATATCCTAGGTCAATTTCTACTGCCATGCTAAAAATTATGATTATTCCTTAAACCTTGAGCCTTATATGTTGATAGGCATGATGTGTCTAAAGTTCAGATTACTTAGGAGAATTTATATTGTTCAGGTGCATTTTAAACCCCCTTTTTTGTGATTTAGAACATGTTTGGCTAAAATAATTAATTTTTTATTGGTCGAAGTTGAAAAGAAGTTGCTTTTTTTGAATATTCGGTCAGAGTTAATCAATTTACTTTCAACGTCAGTAATTTTTTTAGTTTTCCAAACAAGTCTTGGGCCCAAATGGTCTCTCAAATCTTAAAGCAGCATTTACATTTTTTAAGCTTACCCAACATATTCTTTTATCTGTTAATAATGTTACTTTGACCACTCATGGTTCTTGCCTTCTTATTTTATTAGGAAAAAGTTGAGAAAAACAGAAAGAATCTTGAAGCTTATGTTTCTGAGCTTGATAAATTGGCTGCATCAAGGAATGATGTTAACATTACAAAGAACAATAATTTGGGTAAATCCCTTTCTTTGAGCATGGACAATCCTCTTCCCAAAGTTAGTGGGTTTGTTCACGGAGATGGAGATGGAGATAGAGATTATGTGAACACTGAAGAATTTTCATTTTCTGCAACTGCCAAGCTTCCAAAAATTCAGAAGATTCCTCGTTATACTACTTGGATTTTCTTACACAGGTAAACGATCGTCATATTTTCTTTTATAGTACAACTTTTTGTATAAAGTGAAGTTGCTTTTCTTTTTTGGGGGTGGGGGGAGGGTGGCCTCTAGTGGAAGGGGATTCGTAATAGTTAGTTTTGGCGTTCGTTTAATATTAGGGGATTAGTAATATTTAGTTTCAGTGTTTATTTTATATATGCGAATAAATACTGCTCGATAGAGATCACAGGAACCATTGGGATGATATGAATCTTAATATCATGAAACAATGTAATGGCCACTGCACTCTGTTCACGTCATTTTGAGACGTAAATAATGCATGGATCATGTTTTATATATCAAATTGTGAGGTGACAGACTGCATTATGTGGGTATGAGCATATGGAATACCTTGATCTTAGTCATGATACAATCTGGCACCAAGTATGTAATTTCAATAAGTAATGATCTGTTCCACTTGATATTTCTGTCCCATACTTTTTGCAACATTGCTACAGTTTGACGTAAACCCAACAAATCTTTGACTAATATGTTATGTTATTACTTTGTATTATAAAATTTCAAATGGTATGTGTATTGCACAATGCTCTTCAAAGAAGATATATGAACTTAACTACGTAATAGCATTTGGATAAAATGTCAGTTTGACTGTTAAATCAATGTTGCAAATACATTTGGATGGATGGATGGAGTAGTCTTCTGCCTGCTTAATTGATTCCAAAGCATCAGACTAAATGATCTGAAGAGTTGGAAGAAAAACATGCATGTGCGGATTTTTTTTTTCTCTTCTTTTTATGATTAATCACTTTGCAGGCTTATGATGCATTATAGAATAATAATATACAGAATTGGCTGGTGCAAAATATAGGATTCGATATCATGATTGGATTGAATGATATATGATTCAATGGATTAATTGTCATCCACGTGTAATTTCTCATGTCTAATCAATTATTAACCATTTAATTTATTTCAGATGCTATTCTTCTTTATTACATTTTTTTGTGGGTAATATATTTCTATCTAAGCTCTTGTGTGGACAAGCATGAAAACATTCAAGAATAATGAGTTATCAGACTAAGCATTGAGAAAGTCAAGTAACTGGGTAGAATTGAAAGAAGTCTGAGATGGCAATTTCTTCCTGGGGCATATTGTGAAATCAACCATTCTACATGTACACTTTTCTGTACATCTTCCCATACACTTTGCCACATGGCACCATGATGTAGAACCAATTGAAATTCAAGCCAAGAATTTGTAAGCAATAGAAGAAGGAAACAGAAGAGAAGAACAGGAAGAAACAGCCGGCAGAGAAGAAAGAAAAGTCAAGGGTAAAGGAAGAAGACGTGTGGCAGTCGCCAATCGAAATTTTATTCTATGATTAATTGTCCCAACTACTATGAAAAAATTCAATAAATAGTAAAAACATAAACTACTAGTGACGGGTTTGGGTCAATCCACTACTACAAGCCCAATAATAATAAAAAACATAATTAATAAAAATCAACAATAAAATAGATCTTGATGTTCGCATCAACTCTCCCGGGGTGGGAGAAAAAAAAAGAACAGAATTTGATGTAGGACCAATTCGATGCATTCAACATATAACCAAATTTGATGTAGGATGAATTGGATGCATTCAACATATAACCAAATTATGTTGCTATATAGATTGAAGTAACCAGCAGAAGAAGAACAGAAACAGCAGAAGAAGAAGAATCGAGAAGGAGAGGAGAAGGAGAAGGAGAAAACGTTAACTGCAAGCCAAACCAATTTTATCAATTCTTCAACCGTTCCAATTACAATGAAAAAAATCCAATAAATAGTAAAACCTAACCCTACTAGTAATGGGCTTGGGCCAACCCAATAATAGAAGCATAAATAATAAAAAGCTACGACAAGCCCAATAATAGTAAATATAAATAAAAATCAATAATAAAATAAATCTCGATGAATGTCCGCTTCACACCATCTTCCATTTTTATTTTCCCAACAATATTTCTCTTTCGTGCCTAGATTATGCCATGTAGGGCGGAGTGTAAGGCTAGATGTACACTTGTACATCTAGCATAATTGTTGTGAAATGGACCTCTGAGTTTCTGACAAACTTTAAGGTCTTAATTTCATGAGCTTTATGTCCTATTAGTTGTACCCTTAAAGCTAATCTTCGAAAAAATTCTTTAGTAATAACTAATAAGCATGACTAACTCCAAAGAGGTTTCCTGATGGATCAGATATGAAGTAGTTAATGATGCAGAACTATAATTCATAACTTATCATTTGGCCCTGCAATATCAGACCGAATTAACTGGGTTATTATCTCTAATAACTATATTTTTCCTTGCTGAGTCAGGCTGATGAATGATTTAGTCGTTTACTAGATATTATTTTTTTAGCTGATAATACTATTTACATCTTCATTTTCCCTTAAAATCAAAATGAGTTTTCACCGTACCTTTTTGCAATTTATTTTTCTTCTTTCTTGAAATAAAGATTTTATTTGCAATTTTTTCTCAAGTTTTCTTCAAAAAGAGCAGAAATCAGAAAATGGCTGATGACCAATCAGTTTTTGGGAGGAGACGGATTTACTATGATCGACATGGTAGTGAGGCTCTCCTCTGTAGTGACAGTGATGAAGATCGTGCTGAAATGGAGGAGAAGCATGAATATTCTGAGGGAGAAGACCGTATTCTAAGGTCAGTTTGTCTAAGATGCTAATCTAGCTCCTACGGTGGAATTTCAAATTGATTCTCTGGATAAAGTTTTATAGTGACTGTAATGCTCCCACGTGTAACCTGAGGTAATGGAAATTAGAAATCCAATTTATGGGATTTGAATATCTATCTTTCTTTCTGGCATTTGAATACATCTCTATATCTAGGAAATGGCGTCTCGTCCTTATCTATTGGAAACAAGGATCTTGTGAATTATATTTCTTTGCATGTTTAGTTGCAGGATTTGAATGGCTTGTCTGAGAAAATTAATTTAGTATCATTAATTAAAAGAAAGGAAGAAAAAAATGTGTTAGAAGTGGAAATAGTTCGTGAATCTGTTTGGCCGAGTTAGCATAGTTTGACTATGCCGAGCTATGAAGTATTGACACGGACACATGTCCGACACGTTGACACGCGATTTNACCATTCAAACTAATAATTATAACAACCGAATTTGTGGGCCCGGTTTCCAGCCATATACTCATGTACATAATACGCAATTTCTAAATGCAACTCTTCTATTTATTTATTTTTTTCTCAAAAAAAGTTTTAGAGCCTGTTTGGTAGGGCTACTAATCAGATTAAAATTGAAAATATGACCGTTGTTGGGTCCCACTCGTCTAATAAAAGTCAACAATAACGGCTAGTTTTTCAATTTTAATCTGATTTTAATCTCTACCAAACACACTCATAATATAAATTTAGTTCTATACTTTTTATTAATTTTTCTTATTAAAATTTTTAAGTATGAGTACTTTGTTATTTAATAATAACTTTGAGTTAAAATATATAATATTTTTGATAAAGAAAAAAATGACCATAGTGGAGTGTCAATGTTCGACACGTGTCGAAACGGACGCACTACTCTAGTTAAAGTGTCCGTGCTACAGAGATGCCGAGTTTGCCTAATTAATATGCTGAGTTGGTAAAAGCTGTAAATTATTACAAGAAAATTCTTTAATCCTAATTATAAATGGGTTTAGTGTGTTACACACTTTGTTCAACCGCATGAGTCCTTAAGGTTTGTGTTCTCTATTGTGAAATCCCTGGTGCACTAACAATAAAAATGAAGTGATCCTTTGGCCATGAAAAAATTAAGACTGGGGATGCTACTAGATCAGAGGAGAAATAAATATGGACGTTTTTGAATTTTTTTTTATGTTGCTTATTTATCAGAGCTTAAGGTGCAATTTTAATTTTGTAGGATGGCTTTTCAGGAGTATGGACTAGGCGATGAGGTACTCAACACCTTGACCCAGTTTGTTGGTGGAACCTCTGTAGTGATCCAGGTAATCAAATTTACTTCATATAAAAATTCAAAATTGAGAAGATTTAAAAGGAAAAAAAAAAAACATTTTCATTTTAAAGCGCAGCATTTTCTTGGTTATGGGTGATTTTGTTTTGATAATTTATTTCCTTGGGAGTTTTACAATTTATCTTTAGTTATTTGCAGTTTCTGTATGTATTGTTTACTGTCATCTTCTTTATTCTTCAGATAAAATTCATTCCCGTGATATGCAGGAGCGCTGCAACATGCTAAAGGAAAATCAAATAGCAGAAAAACAGAACTCTGGAGATATTGAGTTCCTGGACAAAAGCCTTACTGCTGCTCTACGTTCGTTTGATTCTTATTTTTGTCGTCGTTGTTTGGTACGTAGTTGTACGTAACATGAATTGCATTTTGTGAAAGATACTTTTATGATCACTCGGTTGATGAATTGCAAGTCACGCTAAATTGACTATTTCTTTTTGTTGCTAACAGGAATTTAAGTGTGGCTTGCATCCCTGCCCACAAATTCTTATTTTTTCTGTAAGCTAAAACTTCATTCAGATTCTTTTGGATATCTGACGTTTGTGGGTTTATTTAAAGAATTTTTGGTTGACAGAGTGAAAAGCAGTCCTACACATCTGATCCTCAAGAGGGTGGTAAACCTTGTAGCGATCGGTGTTACCTTCAGGTACGGCTTTCCAAAAGCATCTGGAATAATAATGAGGCTACTTTGGATGTTAATAGATGAAATGACTTATATTAATCCATAGAGCTTTAGCTCATGTTGTTTTACACATCTGTGTAAATCTTTTGCTCTGGAAATTAAAAGGAAAAGGGAAGTTTCATATTCGATTCTGGAGGGTGGTTCAGGATTGGATGATCCAAAATTTTAGTATCCATCCGTTCAATCATAACTACTTTTTGTAGGAATTAGTGTCTAGCCCATCCCCCCATGTAGAGTATTTAAATCAGTTGCCAGTCATTTAAACCTAACTATGTGCATTTCAGGAACAGGCTTTTGCTATTATCATTAGCTTATGACTGAAATATGATAAAATAATTGTTTGTGCTAAGCTTAAAAGTTATAATTCATTGGGGGAAACCCAGTAGATGTAGTTCTTCTAGGCTTTTATTTAATAAAAAACTAAAGGTTGAAAATATTTGAGTATGTTGTCCATGGAGGAACATAATATTTAGAGCTTCAAATTCATGATAAGGAACTTATTGGTAATCCATTATCATGCTTCATTTAATTGTTTTGATGGCTACAAATGTTAATCTGCACGTTGTCAATTATGGTAACTCAATAGTTTTTCCTGTGTGGAAAATTTCCTTTTTGGTGTTTTTAGTTGAACGTGTTAAGAGACTTGCCCTCGAGTTCAGACATAGATCCCTTGCAAATACACCATCAAGAATTCCAAAGAGAGTGGAGGACATCACAGCCTACAAATTCATTGGCTAAAACCTCAAAACTTGTTTCTGATGACTTGTTAAGTTCTTCCAGTAACAAACTGAAGTTGGCAGCGCGTAATTCTATGGACCTTAACCCAAATCCAGTTGGCCAGGATGTGGAAATGGTTAAATCCAATGAAGATGAATGCCAGATGATGACCACTGATGCAGTTCACATTTTACATAAACACAATCCTGATGAATGTTGTCCTTCTCTCCCTATAAGTGGGAATAAGGTCAAGGACTTTGCCAGAGATAAAGGAAAAGACATTGGAGAATTGCCTTTGAAGGATTCAGCTAAATGTTCTCACAGACATGGTGAGTGGAGACCTGTAGAGAAAGACTTGTACTTAAAGGGGATTGAGATTTTTGGAAAAAACAGGTATGGGGATCTATTATTTTCTCTAGCTTTTCTTTGTATTACCAGTTTGTTGAAATTGCTGACAGATTTATGAGGAAGCATGTCATGTTAGTACACTATGCAATTGGATGCAATCTGATTTAATTCCTGATCACCAATTAATGAGCTTGCTTAGGCAGTGAGTTCTTATTTCCCCAAGAGTGGTTGAAGACAACTTGAAGCGACATGACTTGAAACACATACGTTACCTTACCAATAAACAGGAAAACCTTCAAAAAGAGAGGATGACTGTATATTATAGAATGCAATCTTGCTTATTTTGTTGTTCTTCATATGATTATTACCCTGGTGCTTTTAGTCCAGATAAGACTGAATCGCATTCTGCTTAATTGAATGTATTAAGTTAAAAAACCAAAATACTAGAAAGAATAGTTCGAAGTTTAGAATGCAGTTGAGTTGGGGGGAGAACGGCCGAACAACCAAGTTGGCAGTGATTAGGAAGAGACACTGAATTGTACAAATGTCACCTTGCTGCTTCTAAGGCCCTATAAATCATGAATCATTCTTTTCTCTAGTCCCTTTTTTGCCTGGACAGAGGTAGAAATTCATACACTCTGTTAGTTACAATTACAATGTAGTTATACATCACATTAGCTAATTGACACCTCATGTTTTGCAGTTGCCTTATTGCAAGGAACTTGCTACCTGGTTTGAAGACTTGCTTAGAAGTAGCCAATTATATGCGCAGTGATGGAGGAATAATTTCTCGTGGATCTTCTTCTTCGCTGAACCCACTATTAGAAGATGTTGGAAAAACTGACATGGATACGGTTAGTTATTATCTCTTCTCATCCTTCCCCAAAGGCAAGTGCATGAGTCAGCTGTTCCCAATTTCCCGGAAGCTGAAATCCTGACTGATACAATTGATGTTCATTAAAACAGCTCAAGATTTCTCATATTCTATAAATTGACATTTTCAACTTTTGGAGCAATATTAGTTTTAACATTCTTCAGCACAAAGTTACTTTCCAATACATATAATCAAAATTCGACAACATTCATTATGTTCTTAGCATATATTTTATATCAGGCTTAACCCTTTTAAATTAACTTTACAGAAGTAACCTTTTTTGTGGATTTTCTTTGATATGATCAGAAATATACGAATTCAATTTAAAATTAACTTCATTTTAGATGCATTTCCACAGGTCCTGTCTTAGTAAATTCGTATACAAAATTAAGAATTTACAGAATTTCTGGAGCAAGTTTCTACCTCTGCTATTAAGAATTGGTGGTAGAGTTAATTTCATTAAAATGACACCTGTTATTTTTTGTCCTATAACCTTTGTATGCCTGCTTCCTATATTGTGAGAAGTTTCTTCCTAGTCAAGAAAAAGAAAGAAACTTCCACTCACCATCACTTTTCTTTGAAATTAATTTTTGTGAATCTGTATGCACCAAGTTGGCAACACCAATTGCTCATCTCACTCCCATTTATCGAGTTCTATTTGGATGTATTAGGAGTCAGAGATGCCGGTAAGGCCACGAATATATCGTAAAAGGGGAAGAATGCGGAAGCTTAAGCCTTCTTGGAAGTCTGCTGGCCACCCATCACTCTGGAGAAGAATTGCAGATGGGAAAGACAAGCCGTATAAGCAATATACTCCTTGTGGGTGCCAGTCTATGTGTGGAAAGGAGTGCCCCTGTCAACAAAATGGAACTTGCTGTGAAAAATATTGCGGGTATTCCAAATTTAATTTATTCGTTCAATTCTTTAGAGAATATAATATCGTGTTTACTTTGGTCAATTATCAATCCAAATAAATGATATCATGCTTGAACTCTACTAAAGTGATTGGTTCATTGAGTCGATCGCTATTCAAGTCCATCAGTTTAAATTAGGTGACGAAGTGAACTTATTATTGCTGAACTACATAAGGCTTAAGTTGTTGGATAGAGACACATATTTTAAACACACCCGCTCACGTTAAGGCCTTTTTCCCCCTCCCTTTGGAGCCTAACACGTGGACATTGCCAATCAGGACAGAACATGGGCGTAATTGTACGGCGTGATTGTATTATATATATATAGACAATATAAACTTTCCATAATATCTAGCCTAGACTATAGATAATTGCTGTAAATTAGCATTGTAATAGGAAGGTAATTACCGGCGAATCTCTATTTAAAGAGAATAGCACTGTCAATGAAATCATTCAATCCAATTTCATCTTAATCGACATGGTATTAGAGCCACAATTCTGGATCTTGTGGGATCAAGTCTTATTGTTTCGAGTACCAATTTTGGTCAGGTTGAGTGATTCTTCCTGGCTGTCGGTACGTCTATCTTTCCTTCCAATTGATAGAGAATTCATAGGTGTTGTTGTCCTTTGGGTTCGATCAGGGCTGTCGGAGTGCACCAATCGTTGGGCTCTTGCCGTCAGAAATTTTTGACTCTCTTAGTATAGTGATTTCGGCACCATCTTCGGTTTCTGCCAGAGCTATGGTGGTCTCGTATCATATTGGTTTTGGTCGGCGTTGATTGGTCTTGCGGTTGAAGGTTGTAGTTGACACCTGAATCGCGGTCGTCTTCTCCTTGCTGTTAAATTTTGGAATAATGTGGCTTTACCTACCATCGATTATTCTGCGTGGGCTGTAGCAGACGAGTGGAGCAGGTGCAGGATTTTAGAGATTGGGCTATAGGTATCTTTATATGTGGTATGGGCATAATTTATTGGTTGGTTTGGGCTTCAAATAATTCTGATTGACTTGCTACTATTTTGTTGAACTCTTAATATTGGACCTATTTTTTTGTGGTGTGGATTTGTGTTATTGTGCTTCCTTCTATTACTATTAATGGACTTGATCTTTTACAATGGCTACTGGTAATTCCGATTCCTTTGGTGTGAAATTCTCAGGTAAGAATTATTCGGTCTGGGAATTTCAATTTCCCTTGTTTGTTATGGGAAGAGTTATGGGGTCATATAGATAGAAGTGACCCAACTCTTACTGAACTTCCAAAATTGACTCAGTGGAAAATCAAAGATACTAGAGTGATGATGTGGATTTTAGGATCTGTTGATCGGCAAATTGTTCTTAATCTGAGGCTGTACAAGACTGCTAAATCTATGTGGGAGGTGTACAATCTGGACAACACTACTCGACACTTTTAGTTGGAATGTGACATCGCCAGTCATACTCAAGGCGATCTCTCTATTCAGGATTATTTTTGTGGGTTTCAGAACTAAACCCTAAACGGTTTATCTTAACTTGTTGATTCTGGTGCATCTAATTATATGACTAGTTCATCTGACATTCTTCGTGATGTTCGAAAATATCATAGCTCATCCCAAATTCAGATTGCTATGGTAATGAGTTACATATTCAAGCAGTTGGAGACATTAATTCTTCATTCAAAGATATGTCTATATCTCTTGAACTTTCTACTAGTCTTATCTCGGTTGGACAGTTAGTTGAGAATAACTATGGTGTTCAATTTTCTTGTGATGTTGTTTTGTGTAGGATCAGGTGTCGAGTATGATACTCACGAAGGGGCCTAAAGCTGGATGTCTGTTTCCTGTGCACTTTTCCATATTTTGCACTACTGTAAACAATAAGAGTGAAATATAGCATAAACGTTTAGATCATGCTAACTCTGTTGTTTTATCTCATTTGTTAAATTCTGGTATGCTGGGAAATAAAAATAAAATTTCTCTACTTCTTTTGATTGCTCAACCTGTAAATTGGGTAAAAGTAAGTCTCTCTCATTTCCATCTCATGGTAGTCATTCTAAGCACCGCTTTTATTTGAGTTACGATGATGTCTGGGTGATCTCTCCTGTTATCTCTCAGGCTCACTATAAATACTTAGTCACGTTTATTGACGATTATAGTAAGTACACTTAGATTTATTTTCTTTGATATAAGTTTGAGGTGTTTTCTGTCTTCCAACAATTAGGGTCTACGTTGAAACTCAATTTTCATCTAGCATCAAGGTTTTACGATCTGATTCGGGTGGCGAATATATGTCCATGAATTTAATGATTTTTTCCAAACTAAAGGCATTATTTCTTAGCGTTCTTGTCCTTATACATCTTAGTAAAATGGTGTTGCCGAACGTAAAAATCGACATCTATTAGATGTAGCCTGTACTTTATTGCTTGAATCTTCGGTTCTTTCTAAATTTTGGGTAGAAGCATTATTCACTACAATTTATTTAATTAATAGATTGCCTTCTAGTGTGTCAAACTTTGACATTCCCTACTTTCATTTGTATAATCAGCATCCTAACTACTGTGATATGCATACCTTTGGTTGCGTTTGTTTTGTCCATTGCCACCTCATGAGCGTCATAAACTTTGTACTCAATCTTTTAAATACGCTTTTATGGGATATAATATTTAACATAAATGTTATGTTTGTTATGACCCTTCCTCACAAATTTCGTATTCTCGTCATGTGGTTTTTTTAGAATCGGTATTTCTTTTCTACTCATGTTGCATCTTTGCCTGACATTAATGTTCATCATTTTGATGACTTGACTCCTGCTCATGAGCGCTTCAAACCTGGATTTGTGTATGACGACGGAGGCCACTTTCACTCTTTCTTGAGTCTTATCATCTGTCATCTGAGCCTGTTCAAGATGTTCATTCACCTGATGGTCCAAGATTCTAATACTGATCTTCGTCGTTCTACTTTATCATCCGTTCTGATTCCCTCTTGCTATTCAAAGGCTGTGAAATATGAGTGTTGGCATGAAGCGATGGCATATGAACTTCGGGCCTTCAGGAGAATCACACATGAGATATTGTTTGTTGTCCGCCAAATGTTAAAAGTTATTAGTTGTGAGTGAGTTTGTAGGAAATCGTGTAGGGAAAGATATCAAAATCTTTCCATACTTGGTGTAAACTAATTAAGTTATAGGCTGTAAATATTCTCTCAAATTAGGAGATTTAGTTTTTCCTTTTTTAGTTCCATTATTGTAATATAAAAGGGTGTAAGTTGGATGATTGATTAACGAAATAAAATTCTTTGTTCTTCTCGTTTCGTTCATGGTATCAGAGCCCGGTTGTTAAACCTTAGCAACCTATGGCTGATTATCCCGTTAATAGTTCGGGGTCCGTCATCTTCGACGCCCCTCAAACCGAAATGGAAAATAACCCCACAATTGGTTCTCACAGTTTGGAGAACTCTTCTTTCCAACTCACCGTCGAGAAATTAAACAGGAAGAATTACCGAGAATGGGCCCAATCAATAAAATTGGTAATTGATGGTAAAGGTAAGCTGGGATATCTTACCGGCGGTTTGAAGAAACCAACGGACGCTACACCTCTTCAACGATGGAACTCAGAAAATTCTATGGTTATCGCATGGCTAGTTAACTCCATGAAACCAGCAATAGAGAAGACTTTTCTTTTTCTTCCTACTGCAAAAGAAGTTTGGGAGGCGGTGAGAGACACATACTCAGATACCGAGAACTCTTCGCACATCTTTGAAATCAAGACTCGTTTATGGCAGACGAAGCAGGGGATCGGAGAAGTTACCGATTATTTCATGGAGATGACCTCGCTTTAGCAGGAACTCGACCTCAGCAGCGACGAAGAATGGAAGTGTGGAGTTGACAGTGCACGGTATAAGAAGAAGCTTGAAAATGAAAGGGTGTTTGAGTTCTTGGCTGGCCTGAATCGGGATCTGGACGACGTCAGAGGCCGCGTCTTGGGCCGACGACCGCTGCCGTCTCTTCGCGAGGTCTTCTCGAAGGTGCGACGAGAGGAGGCTCGCCGTCTGGTCATGTTGCACGAAGGGAAAGGGCCAACTAAAGTGTCGGCCCTTGTGATGAAAGGAAAGAGGCCTGAGAGTGGAGGAAGAATTGGGCCAACATTTAAGGGCCCAATTGAAGGAAAAAATCAGCTTAGTGGGTTTTCAAGTGGAAAGGAATTTGG
>CAIGRF010407653.1:16131-36155 GCA_903798235.1 Fraxinus ornus
AAGTGTCGGCCCTTGTGATGAAAGGATAGAGGCCTGAGAGTGGAGGAAGAATTGGGCCAACATTTAAGGGCCCAATTGAAGGAAAAAATCAGCTTAGTGGGTTTTCAAGTGGAAAGGAATTTGGGCTGGAACAAAATGGGCCAGAATTCATGGGTATGTCATCAAAAGGAGGAATAAATGGGTCAAACCAAAAACAACGTGGCCGGCCGTGGTGTGAGCATTGTCGTAAACCCGGTCACAAAGAAGATACGTGTTGGGACCTACATGGAAAACCCGTCGATTGGAAGCCGAGACAAAACACTAGAAGTCGTGGATATCAAACTGAGGCAAAAATCGGTTCGGGACAAAATGGTGCATTCAATTCATATCAACGTACAAATTGCTGACGTGTTTACAAAAGTCATGACAAGACAGTGTCATCGATCCTTGTAGGCAAATTGATACTTCTTGATCTCCCAGCATCAATTTGAGGGGATGTCAATCAAGACAGAATATGGGCATGGTTGTATTATACATATAGACAATATAACCATTCCATAATATTTAGCCTAGACTATAGATAATTGTTGTAAATTAGCATTGTGATAGGAGGTAATTATCGGTGAATTTCTATTTAAAGAGAATAGCACTGTCAATGAAATCATTCAATCCAAGTCCATCTTAATTGATAGACATTTGCCTGGTCTGATATCAATGAAATTTATTTAGTTTCTCTAGTTCTTCCGAGTATATAAAATATGTACAAGGAGCAGTGAGATGTTAGAAAAAGATTAGTTTCAGTTATAGGATCATTAATGCTAGACATAGATTTTCACTTGCAACATGAAGCTGAATCAAATAAGATGTTAATCTGTAGCTGTTCAATTTCTCCAGGTGCTCAAAAAGCTGCAAAAATCGTTTCAGAGGATGCCATTGTGCTAAGAGTCAGTGCAGAAGCCGACAATGCCCTTGTTATGCTGCTGGACGTGAATGTGACCCAGATGTTTGCCGAAATTGCTGGGTTAGGTACGGAATTCTCATTTAGCAACCTATATATATTACTTAAATAATTTCTGAGGCTAATTAATTTTGGGAATCAGTTTTTTCACCTTAAAATGCTCATCTTATAGGCATCTTCACTCTGATGATTGCATTAGTAGTTCTTTTACTTTTTAATCACTGAGACACTGCCATTTTATCACAGGAATAATTTTTTTTTTTTAACCTTTAGCAGTGCCAATATAAAACTAAAGACCTGCCTATAATTGAAAAGGAAAGAAAAAGCATAGTTGGTTTTGGGATGTGCATCTGTTGCATACTAGAAATACTCTGTTACCAATTTGACCCTGTATTAGGGTTCAAATGTACTGTAGTGGATCATCTATTGAAAAAAAGAAAAAAAAAATTACTGTGGTTGATGTTATTTGTCAATGAGTGCCTTCCAGAAAATTTTCAACTTCTTTTGCAGCTGTGGTGATGGTTCACTAGGTAAACCACCAAGGAGAGGAGAAGGTCAGTGTGGCAATATGAGGCTCCTTCTCAGGCAGCAGCAAAAGGTAAAATTTTTGAATCTTTTAGTTGTCTATATCTCTTCATTTGATTTTTACAAATTTGGTTTTCTAATCCTCTTTGGATCAGATCCTCTTGGCAAAGTCTAATGTTGCTGGTTGGGGAGCATTTTTAAAGGTATGAAGGAAGTGCGCTTTTCTATCCTATTGTTGGTTGCTTGTGAAGTTTTCACGGTCCATTTGACATGTATTAGCAGAGCTCTGTCAATAAAAATGATTACCTGGGAGAGTATACTGGTGAATTGATTTCTCATCAGGAAGCAGATAAGCGAGGAAAAATCTATGATCGTGCAAATTCATCATTCCTTTTTGACTTGAATGATCAGGCAAGTCTCTCGTATAAGGATATTCTATTTTCTTTGAAATTATCCCTCTTGTATCCCAATGAGTCTTTTTTACCATGTTATAGTCTCACAGCAATTCATCTCCTGATCCTGCAATTCAGTGTTTGCAATTTCACGTCATTTCTTCTCTCATTACTGCATTAAGTAAAACCAAAACAGAGATCTCAAGGCTGTGTTTCATGTGCAGTATGTCCTTGATGCCTGCCGCAATGGCGACAAACTGAAATTTGCAAATCACTCATCCACCCCAAACTGTTATGCAAAGGTTTTCATCTTTAATGATCTTTAACGGCAGTTTCTATGTTTTAATTGAGCTGATATAAGACAGTTTGTGCAGGTAATGTCGGTGGCTGGTGATCATCGTGTTGGCATTTTTGCCAATGAGCATATTGAAGCTGGAAAAGAACTCTTCTACGATTATCGCTATGGTCCAGATGAAGCACCCCCATGGGCTCGGAAACCTGAGGGTTCCAAGAGAGATGGTTCACCAGTTCCTCAGGGCCGAGCTAAGAAGCACCAATCTTGATGAGGTACCATCGACATGGTTGTTTGTTGTTTTAGGCAATTTCTCACAATCTCGGTTAGGACAACATATATGAGCTTCGTGATTAAGTCATTTGTATTTGAAAATATTTATATATTTTCATTTATCTTTCATTTATGTATTATGTCGGTCTCGTCAAGAGAAACGGTTGTTCATACAACAATAGATGGAAAACTCCATCCATTACAAATATCATAAATAAGAGTTTGGCCTACATTGGAGAAAGGCACCATACTATGTTTGCACTCATATTTGTGTAGATGCTGGAACCTGTGGTTATAACTCAAATCTCACTTCAAAAGCATGAAAAGGCAAAAATACAGTATGAAAATCACCACCACCCCCACTAAGAAAAAGAAAAACGGATAGAGATAAACAAAAGAAAAAGAACATGACATGAAATTTAATTAATCACTCACTGCAAATTGAACTGCTGCTTGTTTCATGAAGAAAAATCGGCCTCAACAAGCACATGCTTTCTCTTAGGATACCCTAAACCAAAAATGTGGCTTAGGTACACCTTCCCATCCTTAACTGTTGCTGCAGTAACTAAACGATGAGTGGCACCTTTAAACTTGGCCACAACACAGCCACTCTCCCAATCATCTGAGCTCTCGACCAATTTTGAAGGGTTACCAGCCACTACAAGCTTAGTCGGAGATAACAACTCCAATCCATCCCCAAATTTCAAAGAACCTTCAATTATCTTAACCAACTTCACTTCATCACCCTTTCTAAGTTCAACCTTGTACAAATTCCCGGAAAACGTGTGAATCACTAGTAAGTATCCGTTTGGATGGTGAACGATTCCATTAAGTCCGATCAAGTTATTGTACCACTCTTTTGGAGTGAAGAGTGGGTTATTTATGATGTATAAGAATTTTCCGTCCAATCCAACCTTCCAAATCTTGCTTCCTTTTGCATCAGTCACGTATGCATTACCTTCTGGATCAACTGCTACATCATCTGAAAACGCTTTTCCATCCTCTGCACATTCGAAGAAGATAGAAATATCATTACGATATTCGTCGATCGTCCTTGAGACAAATTAATCAATATTATAGTAATGTTAAATAGGGTTGTGCTACTTGTACATTAGCATGTACATAAGGGTGTCCATTACGGCGCTCCCCTGCGTCGGGTGTCCATTAGGGACACCCTTATGTACATGCTAATGTACAAGTAGCATTTTCCGTTAAGAATTATACTTGGTGTACATTATGGACACCATAATGGTGTCCATAATGTACAAGGGGGCCGCCTGACGCGTCCAATAGGAGGCCGTTATGTGTACATTATGAACACCATTATGATGTCCATAATGTACACCAATCACTACCCTTCCGTTAAATAAGGGTTAAATAAATCCCTCATATTGTCTTTTGTACAGAAAAGTCGTAGCACAGCACAAAGGGCAGGCGGGCGGTCATTACAAAGCTGTCAATTTTTCAAAGAAAATCTCATGATTCCCTTCCTTAAAGGCAAGTTTCAGAATACGTACATTAATTAATTATATAGTACTATTTATAGTTGTAAATAAAAAATGGAGCCATCCACCACCATACGGAATCAACTACTTTTGTTGGCGTTTGGTGAGCAAGAACGTTACCAAACCCTACTCTATTTTGAAGCTAAAATTAATGAATGATGCACTATTCTTGATCATAATTTAATTGCTTAGCTAAGTTGGAGATTTTCTCCACCCAAAAAAAATCAATTAAAGAGGTAAATTTTCCAGCATGTAGGAATCAATCAAAACTACAAATAGAAAAGATATTTTGACAATCACAGCTACATTGATAGCTCAAATTTCATCAACATATTCTTGTGAATGTTTGGCTATTATCAATTTGATTAGATAATTTTTCAATATCTGAGGAGTCTTCCAATATAGTAAATTTTTACACAAACGTTGTACTACTTTTCAATAGATAATTGGACCTCTAAATGTATGTTCGAATTGCATTATTAGACATGGTTCAATGAAAGGATCATTTTTCGTCTACTACTTTGATGATAAACAAAAAAAAAAAAAATTAATTAATTTTTTTTTTATTTTCCAAATCACTCGTAGAACCCAACCTTATTTACGAGTGTTCGAGTTTTGAATAATAGAGCCAAAAAAATTAAAGAAATTGTAATTAATATTTAATCACCTGGGCCACTGAGCTTAGTCAGAAAAATTACTTCCCATGTCGTCAAGTCATAGGCCGCCACCGCACTGTACAAATTCCCAATCACATCGGCAATGGCCACAACCACCCGATTCCTCGGCCGGTCCACAACGAACCCGAGCGACGAATTCTTACCTAAACCCAAGTTTTCCACCACCGGAATCTCCTTCAAAACAGCTCCCGGAACATAGTTTTCTGGCACCGGAACCTCCCCAAAACCGCCCTCCATAAAAGAGACGAGGAACCGGCGGTTGACATCGTCCCACTTAGTGCACTCCCGGAGCCACCCGGTGCTGTGATACTCGTACACATGAGTTGAAGGCTTGGAAGTTTCTAAGTGAATAATGAACGCTACAGGAACTGCAGAGAGAAGAATAAGTAGCAGAAAAAATTTTGTAGAACAGAAAAAGGAAGCCATGAGAGAAGTGGGATAATGAAAAGTTTGAAGCTTTTAGCTTTATAGTACGTAGTTGAGAATTCTACGGGGAAGAAAGAGAGAAACTGTAAGTTTTTTATTGTTGAGTAGGTGAAGGGTAGACTGGAATGTAATGGTGTACGTTTGTTGTAATTCTATTCATCTTTTTCCTCAAAATGAGGTTTCGATGGAATTTGAAAGATAATAATGCATTTAGATTTTAATAGATTTTCATAAAAATCCCATTAAAAATAGTGAAATTTCAAAAGATGTTATATGTATTTTTAAACTTGAAATAGGTAATTAGAACATAACGATCTTACATTTCACTATTATTGTGAAAAACGTTATTACAATTTTTTTTTTTTGACATTTTCAACCTTAATTACACATTTGACAGCTCAAAAGATTCCTTACATTAATTTTCATCCAAATTTTTATGCTAATTAAGGGTAGAGGTGGACATTGTTCTATTTGATTTTAGTTCCAAGAGAATCGAACTGAATCGTGAACCAGTTGTTTTTTCATAATAGAACCAACTAATTTTTTTTTTTTTTTTTAAAAGATATGGAACCAAACCTGACCCTAACCATTTGGTTCTGGTTTGTTTTTAGTTCTGATTCTCAGTTCTAAACCAAATGGTTCTTAGTTTAAAGGGTCAAAACTATTAATTTTTTTTTGTAGAATCGAATCGAACCGTTCGAATTGATTTGGTTTTGTCTAGACATTTTGTCCACCCCTAATTAAGGGTCTCGTCATTTTTCCAATTTATTCCGCATTTGTACCAATTTTCTCCTCTATTTCTTCCTCTAAAAACTAACCTTTAGTTTCTTCATTGGGAATTTATCTACACACAAATCAATATTTTTTTGTGCTTTTGAATTCAAAATGATGTCCTTATTTTTTCCAGCTCTATGTAGGTAGTGTTCAGATTTTCAACGTTTCCCAAGCGGCCCACTATTTCTTGTTGGCCAACAAGCTTAGTAACAAAAGCTATGGACAAAGAGAGAATGTGAAAGATGACAGTGTCATTTCCAGTTTCAGAAAATAAAACCCTTTTGCTTTTGGGATCGATCAAAAACTTCAGCATTAATTTGAATTCTGCCCTTTCTTATCTCTATTAATCTTGAGTTCTTGTATGTTAAACGTGTCATTCAATAGAACTTATTTATACACGTACTGATTAGTGGTCGATTTCTAGTCATCTCTGTCAAGATTCTTAATTTTTGAATAGTTTAGTAGAATATTATAGACAACACACCAAAGAACATAAATCCAATTTGAAGAAACTAATTAAATGCTAGTTTTCATAGGAAGAAATAAAGGAGAAAATGAGTTCAAATGGGGAAGAAAGAGGAAAAATGACGAGAACCTTCGCTTAATAGGGAAATTGGATGAAAATTAAGGACCTTATGCACAATCAAATGTATAATTTAGGGTGAAAATATCAAAAAAAAAAAAAAGTATAGACGTTTTTTCATAATAATAGTGAAATGTATGAACTTTATGTACTGAATACTGAACTTGAAATCTATTCAAATCTTTTAAAATTTCTTTATTGATAGAATTCTTATAAATCAACGAGTTATTGAAGATACTAAAATTTTAAAAGATTTCATTAAAATCGCATTTGAGAACACCTGAATTTAGAATGAATTTTAAAATTCATCAAAATTTTAAAACAAGTTTGCTGATCAAGATCAAGACTATATTGTATGTATAAACTTGAATCAAATTGGTGAATTCTAGATATTCCATAAAAATCAACGAGGTTCGATCTTTGTTCGTCGTGCGTTTATGCTTCACGTTGCATCAAGTTCTCTTATAGTAATCACTATAAGATAACATTAAACATATTCGGAAACATGTTTTATGACCTTTAAAAGGAAGCAGTTCATCAACTTCCTTTTAAGCTAATAAAAAATTAGGGTTTCCAATTTCTTAGTTGGATCCCCATCCATTAGAGAACAAGCAAACGCGCACCAATGCAGTTAATTCAACTTAAACTGTACTAACAATATTATAATTAAGATTAGAACTTATCGAGACTAAACCCTTCAATTTTCAAAAGTCATTTCATCCCAAAAACCGGATTGTGCATTCTAATTATAGTGGATTCAATCAGATTACTTTGGAGAATTCGGATCCCATTATTTCAAATGTTTGAAAAGCAAGATAATTTTCTGCCCAGAGCCAACATGGGGCGGATCACGAAACACATTCTACCCGAGAATGCCAAAATTTCCAAAGAAGCCAAAGAAAGAATGCAAGAATGTGTATCAGAGTTTATAAGTTTTGTAACCAGTGAAAGCATCATACAAGTGTGATAAGGAGAATCAGAAAACGGTGATTGAAGATGACATATGTTGGGCTCTTAGCTCATTAGGGTTCGATAACTTCTCCGAGGTTATGCTAAGGTACTTGCACAAGTTCAGGGAGTTTGAAAAAGAGAAGGCTGAACAAAGCGAAGGCTCAATTGAGCAGTGAAGAGAAAGATGAAGTAACGAGCTATGGGAGCGGCCTGCAGTCGACACTAGTGTTGCCCCCCATGAACAGTATTTTTAAAGGTAACTTTTTGTATTTTTTCGTTTCTGAATCTGTCTTTTTCTTGTACTTTTCACCGTTTCAGGATCAAAGGTAACTATATACCTTATTACATCAACTTGAGACCACTTCTCCAATATGTTGGAGGAATTGCAAACTATGGGCAGTGGGAACCACAAGTAAAATGTGGTTGAAATATATACTCTGCCATGAGTAATGCTACTTCTCTTCATTTTTTATCTCTTTCTTTCCTTTTCATATCATCAATCCGTAAACAATGTATAAATAAAATTACTCTTCTTCTAATGAACAACATCTATTCATTTCTTGTAAAAAAGGGTTTGGAAAATCAACTTCGAACTATGTAGTGTGGAGACATTAAAATTATGTGATTGTTTGAAAATTTTGTTAAAATTTTATCAACTTTTGAACTGATTGAACTTCAATTTTGACCACACATTTTATGAGAGTTACAACTTTTATTAATTTTTTAACCATAAAATTCATCAATTTCTATCAAAATCTTCTAAAACTTTTATCAAAAGTTGTCAATATATTGATTTCAACCTGTTACATGAGGGCAAATTTAAGTATATCTCACTAAAATTGAATAATGCTACTTTGCAAAAAAGTAAGTGACATAATAGGTGTTGACAAGATATGATTAGATGGAAAAAGTGACTGTAAACCCCTATAAATTGTTATATGTACATTTTACTTACTGGTGACATAATAGATGTTGACAAGATATGATTGGATGAAAAAAGTGACTGTAAACCACTATAAATTGGTATATGTACATTTTATGTATTGTTCGATTCCTTTAATTCAAATGTAAATAATGGATGATAGAGAATGCTATTCAAGAGAGTAAAGGCATCCTGTGAAGCAAATATTGCAAGCCAATCCCGACATCATACGACATGAGAGCAATCCTTCCCCCCATCCAGCTTCCCATTTGGCTTCCCAAAACAAAACCCAACCACCCAATCTTCCCTTCCCCAACTAGTACTCCTCCGGTGAAGGCGCCCACAAATGTTCTGCCACACCTGACCAGTCCCTCCTCTAGAGGCCCCCCAGCATACAGCGTCTCTCCATCCGGCTTCTCGAAGAATGCTCTTCTCCCACCAGTTGCCGGCATTTTTCAGCTGCATTAATCAGTAATTTATGGTAGGGATTAAACTCTAATCCCAATCCCAAGAATCATAATGAACGAAACTAAGTGCTTGTTTGAAGACCTTAAAAGATTGATGTCAAAGTCAATAATTAATTTTAATTACATATTTCGTGAAAGTCACATTTTTTATTAACTTTTCAATCACATTACATATTCTAAATTTTTCATCAAGAGCTTTGCCAAACAATCCCTAAATATACGCATATTTATAGTGGTTCACCCTTTACGTGACAGCTATATTTAATTTATGCTGTAGATTTTTCACTCTAATAAAATCGAGATGATAAAGTTGTGTCTTATCAATTATCACATACGAAAAAGCCCCCCCCCCAGTGCATGGCCTAATATAATGAATTCCCACATTGTTTAAAGGTTCCATCAGAGTATATATAAGTGAATAATATAATTAGACTCAAACGTAAAACAAGATGCATACTGTTGAAATGAAAGATTGGGAAGTGGTATAATGGTAGAGATTTGATAGCTGTAAATATTTGCTATTAATAGAATATTAGTCAATCCTGTAAAATAGGAAATTAGTTAGGCCAACTAGCTATTGTAATTGTTTCCTGATTTCTTGCTGGTAATTTCTCCTATAAATACAACCCTTGTAATCCTATGATTGTGTGAGCTAATATAGAAAAATAATTCTATATTTTATCATCTCTTTCAAGTTTACATGGTATCAGAGCCCGTTAAACTCCAACGAGCAATTCGATCCGATTAAGTCTCAAAAAAATTGAGCACACGAATTTCAAGATTGGTGTACTCAAACGAGCCACCATATTGCGGGGACATGTTAAGGGATAGAATCTCATATCGAAGAAAGATGAAAATATAAACCAATTTATAAAGAATTGAGCTACTCCTCTTAAAAGCTTGACCCTTTAAGATGGAACCTCAAATTTAAACATAGTATCAGAGCTCATTAAGCTCCAACGAGCAATTCGATCTGATTAAAACTCAAAAAAATTGAGCACACGAATTTTAAGATTGGTATGTTCAAACGAGCCACCATCTTGCGGGGGCATGTTAAGGGATAGAATCCCACATCGAATAAAAATGAAAATATAAACTAATTTATAAGAGTTTGGATTACTCCTCTTAATAAGGTTGATCTTTTAAGATGGAACCCCAAATTTTAACATGGTATTAGAGCCAGGGCTCAAAACTTAGCAGGAGGAACACAGTGGAAAGCGTGGTGGAGGTCCCCTAATTAACCTTACGATCTGACTAAAAAAATCATCCGCGTTTGAGGTGCCTTTTTGTCGAAAGTCTTCCTGACATAAAAAAATATGGTGATCAGGCGGNATCCGCGTTTGATGTGCCTTTTTGTCGAAAGTCTTCCTGACATAAAAAAATGTGGTGATCAGGCGGTGGGTCTCATTTGGTCGAGGGCGACGGCAATAACGGCGGTACAAGATGATTGGCAGATGGATTATTGTTTGAAGAGAGACCACAATAATGTGGTCCTTTGTTTGAGGGGAGGATTGTTGGGAGTAATAGAAGTCCCACATCGGCTAGACATGAGAAATATGATGGGTTTATAAGTGTAGGACAATATCTCCATTGGTATGAGACCTTTTGGGGTGAAGTCCACAAGCAAATCCATGAGGCTTAGGCTCAAAGTGGACAATATCATATCAATGTGGAGATATGTGGTGTCCATAAACCCAACAACACCTGGGAAGCTGAGAACGAGAACTCCTGCCAGGGAGAGCAGTTGCAGTTGCACCCTCATTATCTTACTGGAAATAAACTTATCTGGAAAATTGGCTAGTTGTTGGGTTTGAAACTAAAATTGTGGCGTGTTAAAGTATGGAGGATTCAGTTTTAATTGGGTGTAAAAGAATCTGATTCCATATATGTGTACAGAAAAAAGCTTGAATTGAATCTGATGCCATTTAGGTAGAGAATCAAGAAAGGGTGACTTCTGGAAATAATTTGACACAGAAAAGAAACTCTACAACTCAATCGTAAAACTTGATTTCAAATTAAATATGCGATTCCTTTCCTTGGTAATAATAAAACTTGATTCTGAAATAGAAGTCTGAAGAGAAAATATCGGATGAAACTTTAAAACTGTGTTTGATTGATAGAAAATATACCCTAGAAAAATAAATGCAATTAAATACACCCTAAGGGTTATTATTAGGGACTAACACCGTAGAGTTAGCATTTTAACTGTGTGTAACGATAATAAGAGGCAGCATGCAGGTTGAAGGAAAAATTATCCTATTGTAATCGCAGAGCATAGCCAAACAAGAACAAGGCAATAGAAGGCTAATTTTTTACCTGAAGAAGAAAATATTGCCTCAAAATTGCAAAAATGTTCTGAGAAAGAAATTACAATTATCTCATCAAGATTTACAACTGCTCTGCCTTAATTAACAACTCATATAAGATATTCCAGTTGATATGCTAAGGAGAATACAAGAGTTTCAAAAGATTTTCTTTGTTGAGTGGTTTGGTTAAAAAAGCATCTACTCCAGCCTCGACCATCATGTTTATCTCTATTTCACCTCTTTCATGTGCAGTTAGTGCAATGATTTGTGTGTGAACACCATAATTTCCTTCTGCTTCTCTGATGCGCCGTGTTGCTTCTATCCCGTTCATCAATGGCATCTGCAATTACATCAAGAGTGAAAAATACTGAAACAACGCTACCAAAAAGCGCCTACAGTAATGGATTTATGACAAGGAAATAAGCGTGTAAATGATGAATTTAATTTTGTCTTACTTTACCTCACAATCCATCAGGATATAATCAAAAGGTAGTGAAATCTTGGAAGCTCCAGTTATGTGTTGATCCTTGAGACCCTTGTATACTGCTTCAAGAGCTTGTTCCCCATTTATGCATGAAAATGTGTTTGCACCAAGCTGGGAAGCAAAAGATGTTGCTATTTTGCGCCCAATGGAATCATCATCTGCCACCAAGATTTTTTTCCCTGTCAATGGCTTTTTACTGCTCATGTCCTCGCCCTTTTGTAATGGAAGACACTCTCCAGATAATTTCTTTGTCATAGCCCTATGCTGACTCATATCAGTTGCTGCTGAATTTCGGGATTCATAATGAATTCGTCCAGGCTGAATATTTTTGGCATTGTATGTATTTTCCCCTCTTCTTCGTGCAAACTCGGGTGGTAGTCTTGGACCTGGATACAATTTTCTTGCGACATCAAGTTCCTCACCCTTCCGGCTAGGAGTATTATCTGAGGACGATTTTCCAGCAATTTGCCTCGCGTGAGTCTTATTGGCTGCAGCTGAAGTGCTGCATTCCGGCAGAAACTTATCAGAATTGTATGTGTTCTCTCCTCTTCTCAGTGGCATGTCCTGTATTGTGCCACCAAACTCTGGTAAAAGTCCTATAGTTTGTTTTAAACGGGAGCCATGCAGCGGCTTCGATATGATTAAATCCATTGCAGGTAGCTTATCCTCGTCAAGGCCCTGAAAATTTATGCAATTGGTGCCTGGTTTATCTAACCAAACCACCCTACTACAACAGTTGTTGCTTAGGTGTCTTCTGAATTCAGCCACAGCCTTACTGATATCACGAAATGGCCCAGCGCCAGTATCGATCACAATCAAAACGAAGCACAAAAAACTTCTAACACTATCCTGTCTTTGAAGGGGTAGAATATTATCTGTGCCATCTAGTGAACTAAGGGGCACATCCTTTGATCGGGTATTAGATGCCCTTAATGAATCAATATCAGATTTACCTGAAGAACATTGGCGGGAAAAGTTTAGTTTTTGTTTGATTCTCTTGAGAGTCTCAGAAAGTTGTTCGTGGTGCTTGACCACATAAGCTTTTATCCCCTGTCGTGCCATGAATTTCTGTATGATTTTACTCCTTTCGTTGCTCTGGATAAATATTACGACTTGAGATACTTCTGCCTTGGGGCTATTAATTCGATTAATGGACCCTGAATACTGATAAGAGCCACTTGATATGGAACCACCTTGAACTTCAATGTCTTCGTCTTGTGCATTACCAGACATGCCCGTCTCAGTACAAGTGCTGAAGAAGGCGTTGAACCTGAAACAAGTTCCCCTTTCCCCAGTTTCCTTGTCCACAATCCCGATTTCACCTCCCATTAGACGAACCTAAAATCAGAAAATAAACGTAAACAATAAAGAAATGAGCATTTAATTTCGAAGAAACTGCAGTGCGTTTTAAGATTTAACATACCAGAGACTGAACAATGCCAAGTCCTAAACCAGTTCCTTCTTGTCCAAGAGCTGTCTCTTTGACTTGAATATAGTTTTCAAAAACAGATTTTTGCTTCTCTTTTGGAATCCCTCTCCCTGTATCATTCACCTCAAATATATATTCCATACAATTTGGATTGTGTTGAATAGTATTCACCACTCCCGACTCACTGTGCGATTTGTCAGTCAGAAAAAACAAGCACGATATGCTGCTCATCCAGTTATTGTGATTAGAAGCAAGTATTTCATTCTCAAAACTCGGTTTCCTTGCCCAAGCACGAACTGTTACATGCCCATCTGAAGTATATTTGACAGCATTACTTAATAAGTTGCACAAAATCTGCTTCAATCTTCCACGATCACCTTTTACACGAGAAGATTTATTAGTAACAGTGCCATCATTGGGATCCAAAACCACATCTACCCCCTTCTTCATACCAACAGGGTAATACAAATCAACTACATCTTCTAGAAGTTGTTCCAAGTTGAATTCTTCTTCTTCAAGCTGCATTTTACCAGCTTCAATCTTACTTGCATCGAGAATGGAATTCAATATACCTGAAATAACATTTTTTTTTAACTGAAATTGTTTTTAACCTACTGTAAAGCTAGTGTAGATTAAAACAAAGCAAAAATACTTATAAAATTTCTCTGTGGACAAACATAATTTAATATTTACTTTTTTTCACTAAGAAACCTACTATTTTAGAAACTCTAAAGTCTTAATTTACATTCTTAAAAATCAACTTTTTAGGTTAGCCAAACATGCTCATAAAAAATACGCTTGAAATCGTACCAACCTAAAAGGTCCTTTGCACAAGCTTCCACGTGTATCAAATTTGTTTGCAATTCTGATCCCGGCACAACTTGATAGTTACATATTTCTATCAAACCAGTAAGGCCTGCTAAAGATGCACGTATATCGTGGCTAGCACTAGCAAATGCAAGACTCTTATTCACGTTCTTCCTTTCAGCTTGTTCAGTCGATTCCTTTTGCCTTATCAGTGCAATACATAACTCCATCTCTCGTATTGCAGCTCGAACATTCAATGAAACAAAAGTGAATATGATGATGGCCATATCGACGAAGATGAGCATGAGTAGCACAAAGGTAAATTTCATGTTCTTGTGAATGATACGTGCTGCAGAGTTTTCAGGTAAAGCCAGCACATATACCTATATTTCAAATGAATGATTTAAATAAATGTATTCAAGATAATTCATAAATATGTCTTACAAGGAAAATAACTTTTATAGTTAAATTTAAGTAAATAATGAAACATACCAATTCCAGTCCAGCAATTTCAACTGGTGAACAGTTAATCACATACTTCTTTTCCCATATGCTTAATGTGGAGGCTCGAAATGTACCATCATCGGCCCAACACTTGACAATTCCAACAGTTACAACTTGATCACCATTAGGACTTAGTAATTGAAATGAAACTTGATTTCCATTCAAGATCACGCGAGTGTTTGGAATCTCTCCAGCGAGTACATTCCCATCTTTTGTTCCAAAATATAAGGTTCCATTATAGAAGGCTAGGCCGGTGAAGAAATTAACCAATGATTTCGCAGAAAATCCTAAAGACACTGCCCCTTTTCCATTCATACCCGTGGTACTGAGAAATAGAGAATCTCGAGAAATTTCCCATTGGGATCCTATGGAAGCATATCCATTTGTACCATTCAATGCTTCTTGATACCAACTTGAATTGACTAAATCGGAAGGAGGTAACTTTATTGATTCCCCATATAGTTTTCCGGTCTCACGACTTGCAGCCTGAGTATACCAACTGTAATTTGTTGTATCATTTCGGGTGGAAGAAAATGTAGAGTTGGAAAACATAGCAAATAGTTGATCGCCTCTCGTATAGTACCCGAAGAACAAACCATTTAATGAGATAAATGAAACCTGTGACGGGTGAGGAATTGTTGATAATGCTAGAAATAATGTAGACGCCACCTACATAATTCAAACAACAACATTAAGCAAGATTTTAAATTTTTTAGTCACCGACCAATTACTAAATTTGATAGATATATACCAACCTTGGATTCAATCTTTGATAATTGAAGTTCATCTTGTTCCAACGATGAGCTTAAAGATCGTGCTAAATTGAGAGATGATGCATTGATTGAATCAAACAATGAGGCTGTGTTATCAATTAATACGGATAGTAGTTGTTGATTGATGTTGTAGGGAATTAAATTCACTTCATTTTCGATTCTTGTAACCCTGGTCCAGAAGGGAATTATCAAACCAGGCAGCAACAGCACCATTAACATCTGCTTTAAAGTGTAAATAGAGCAATTTAATACATATTTCTAACGAAATTCATCTTAATGCTTGGACTTATAAATTCAAAATTCTAACTAATATATAGAAGTGTTACCAGGAAAATGAATAAACAAACTGGCCGCAACACTATGAACAAGTTTATGATCTTCATTTTAGACTTGATTTTCGATGGGTACCAATAGTCTGTCCTGCATCTTCATGGAAAAGCCCTATATTTACAAATTACTGAGGCATAATAGCTACATATATTCCACAAAGAGAAATTATTTTCTGCATATATATTTGGCAAAAGATTGAACCCTAAAAATGAGTATTACTACAAAAGAAATCAGTCATTTTATGACAAAAAAAATAATAATTGCTAAAGAAGAAAGAAAATCAAGACGAGAACAATAATATGAATTAACAATGTAATTGAACATTTTTTCTTACAATGAATTCTCCAAGTTATCCATGATTTCGAGCACGTTTTATACTCATCTGCATGTGAAAGATTCTTGTTTCTTTCTCTGCAAACAATCGACTCAGAATGGTTATAATTAGAAAAGAACCAAAGAAAAATAAGCCATTGAATTTTTCATTCAACAAAAACGTGCTTCTGTGGGTTTGATCTTAAACATCAACTAAAATAAGTGTTCACATAATTAAGCATTTGCAGGTTTATATAAAAAAAAAAAATAGAGAGAGAGAGAGAGGAATAAGTTATTTTCTTACTTGTTTTTCGAGTTCTTTGAAAGAAGAGAGTATATATGAGAATGACTGATTAGAAATCTCTGTGTATATATATAATCACAAAATCCGGCTGGCGTGAATATGTATATATATCAATATGAAATCATATAGAGTAATTAACTTAATTACATAAATCATAAAGAGTTATCTGTCCTATGATTAATTAATAATAAGGAAAGAAATATATATTAAAGGTAAAGAACCTTAATTAATACAAATTCGGAGCATCCTAAGAATGGATATCCTTTGGAACTGAACTGTTAATACTTGTTTTTCTTGAAGATGGTCATAGATGTCTGGAAACATTGTGTCCTAAACCATATAAAGAATAAAATCTGGAAACAATAGACTGAATTTACAGAACAAGCTTTTGGCAAAAGACATCGGCCAACTATGGCGAAAGGAAATGGTTTGTTTACGTTTTTATCTTTTAAAAACTGAGTTTTACAAATTTACTTAACTTGGCGTAGGTGGAATTGGGTTTTTTCCATTTTCAAACAACTATGGTAAAAGGAAGCTTGTTACCATTTTTAATAAATTTTCGATTAGTCCAAACAAACAGAAGCTTATCACCAAATGCTGGTCTTCTCTTCACACGGTTATAGATATGAAACAATGGTCAGAATTGGATTCAATTGTGCATAAGCCCTACATGAAATAGGATTGACTTCTCACTGTAGGAGAGCGAAGGTGGTATATAAATTATTAGGATCTAAATTTATATGAAGCGTGTATAATTCAGGCCAATGAATTTATTTTTTCACCGACTTCAATTTAATTTTTTGCCCCCATCACCATTGCAGATTTTGATGTTACACATTCCTTTTTGTGAAGATCTTTCCACTGGTTTAGAGGAAGTTACCTTCCTTTAAAGATTTACACTCGTTGCATGCCCCAAGAGTCAGTCAGTAAAAATTTTAAGGTAATTGCAATAGTTCGTAGACGTGAAGATGTTTTATCTCTGCCTGTCTCACTATCTCCCTTTTCTGTCTAACCCTGTGCCCCCTTCCCACATTGCTCGAATCAGAAGAACTAAAAAATAGATACCTGAAAACCAGATAGATGCAATGTCAGCTTTGTCTTGTGATGAGTGATTGAAACTCTCAAGTCAAATATGCAGCACTATGTTGTTGTAAATTGAAGTATTAATAGTATTATTTGATAATCTTTGCTTTGCATTGAGAGATATATAGTCACTTGGGGCATGGTTTTTTGGGTGATAGGACAAACTGCATGGAAAAAATTAGAATCCAAAGAAAAATGCTTTGATAACCCAAATCGTAATCCAAATTTCTGCATAAGCTTGCTAATGTGTACATGATATGTGACCTAAGAAATTTAGGTCGAAAGCAGTAAGTTGGAGGATGAACATCTTTCTTCTTATTAGTTCGATTTCATCGTTTTTGTGCATTTTGATTGCCTTTCACGTATTCCCTTTCTTGCAGTTGCTCACTTGTTTCTGTTTTTTTCCTATTCCACTGTATATATCTATGAAATCTTGCGTATCCTCATTTCTCCCAAGGGGGTAAAATGATACTTGGAACATAACTCAAGGTACAAATCAGACACAAGCAAACTCGACTAGTTTTGTATCTCAGTGTCATGCTACTCTACATCTTCATTGTCATCTTCATCAGAGATCGACGAATCATTGTCAAAATTCTGTAACCAAAATAGAAAATGGACCATTAGGTTGTTTAATAAAGACAAGTCCAAGGACAATGTATAATAAGGTGAGTTTTAGGGAAATAACCTGATATTGATGCCTTATGCTGCTTTGAATTGTTGTGATCATCCGAATCAATATGTACATGGGAAGAAGTACACCACCAGCCTTGACAATAAGTAACTGCTAAGAATGTAGCTGAATACTTAGGTAGGATGCTAATGGTAATTTATCATTAATTACTAGTAAAAGATTAGAACTTACAGTAATAAGTGAAAATGGATAATCCCCTGCTCCACCCATAAGAACTACCAACAAATATCTTATCAGAAGTAGTACTGTAAACTGCAATTTCGTCAAATGCTAAATTAATGATTTTAATATAAAATGTCGTATTGTATGAGAATAAGATAATGCAAATGGGGCTTTAGAGCTTATTTATTTGAATGGTGCCTTAACTTGCACAATCACTTGTGATGAGCATCTTTGTATATCATGTTGAATCAACTCGTCTAAAAGCTTCAATTTATATAAATCTTATTCCTAACAAATGCAATACTTGAAATCAATAAAGTTACAGGAACAGCTTACAGTTACAGCCACTGATCTGCACCAAGAAGCAGTTGTATCAGCAGCTGAGGCGCATTCGGACTCAAGAATTTGTACTGCATTTTCTTGTTCTGGCTCTCTTCTCGGAACTTCCAAGCTTCCCCTATTAAAATTACCATGAAAATATTCTTATATTATTTTAAGGAAAGAACAAATATTTCTAAATACTTATGTAGAAAAGTATAAACTTAAATTCTGGCAATAATTAAAAGGAAGGAATGTTCCCGTGAACAGTGAAATATGCCATTCGGAACATTATATTAATAAGATAAGATGTTAACCTTTTTTTTTTTTAAAAAAAATATCGTTTCTTTACCAAACAAGCCATAAATTATAGAAATGAAAACTAATATATACCTTATGGTCACTGTTGAATCAATTAACTGGGGTTTCTTGGGTGGAGCTGTATATCCTGGTTCAAATTTCTGCAAAAAGAAAAAGAAAAATGTATAAATTACTTTCCATAACAAGTGGGACTTTTCTATTAAAATAAATATTAAAAATAATCCTAACCGTGAAAAGACACCAAAAAAAATGAAATAGTTTCGTAGCTTTAAATTAATGCAATACTTGAGAAGTAGATAAGAATGCGACAATGACAGAATCAAATTTTGGCTTTCAAAACAGAGACATCTATAACAAAAAAACAAGTATATGCTTTCAGGAAGAAAAAAAAAACAAGAGAGGGAATCTGTTTGCACTTTGGAGATTACAGAGGAATTAAGAATAATAGAATAGACAGCCCTGAAAATATAAGAAAGAAACTTTGAAACCAGAAGAATGAGAAACAAATCCATACCTGTAAACAAATTTCACAAATTGTGTCACCCTTTTCATTGCACCATCTCTGTATGCAATCTCTGTGTGCAAACTGAAAGCCCGAAATCAAAGTTAATCAAGTACATAATTCAAAGCAAAATTTTCTTAAAAACATACCTTGACAGTTCCAGAACAAGCACAAGGAGCTTCCATGGATTTACAGCTTTCAAATTCTTCTTCATGGCATATTCTACATATCGGTATAGTAGCTGATGATTTTAATTCATCTATAATTAATACAATTTCATCCATTCCCTTTGAATTTCAAACTGTATTTCCCCCAATCCTCAAACTCTTCTCTCTCTTTCTTTCTTTTCTTGTTCTGTTTTGTGGGTGTTTTTTGAATTTTTATAAAGGAAGAAAAGAGCAGTCCAAATTCCTATTGTCACCTTCTATTATAAGTAGAGCCTTTTATATGGACTCAAAATAAAACAGGTTGAGTTTGGTGACTTAATTAACACTACTTTGATACATATCTTTGTACACATGAAAATATCGAAAGAGGTCAAGAATTCCAAATAGAAAGTGTGATGTTTTTATTTGAATTGCTCCTTACATTTTATTTATTTATTTATTTAAAAAAATAGCCTGAATTTATGCATAATTTCGATTGATTAACCTATTGAAGTTAAACAAGCCCAAATTAGTCATTTAGCTATGTAATCGACGAGAACAAAATATGTAATTATATTAATTTGTCGTGACCAACAATATTATTATTTTCTTGTCTTTTCTTTTTGAATTACAAAAAATTCGCGACTTTTTTGAGTTTGAATATGAGGTCAATGATTGCTCACCAACGGCTCTAAGCATTTTTAAAAGTGGGGCCCGCTAAAACATTCACACGAGAAAAGGGCTTTCTCACGGCCCAAAAAGCGTGGGTTTTTGGGATAAGAAATCCATCTTTAATTTCCTCTCTCTCTCTCTCTCTGTATACAT
>CAIGRF010407671.1:7280-22403 GCA_903798235.1 Fraxinus ornus
ATAATAAAAATATAGTAGGGCTATAATGGTCTAAAAATCGTTTCTCATCTCATGTGATATTTAGATATATTATAGATAATTAGGATTGCACAGCCGTCACTTGATTTTCACGTCAACAAATTTTATTTGGCCTATCACCGTGACTTACAAAAATAATTTATTTTGGAGTCAAATTTGGCATATGAGTGATTTCTTTGTTTACAAAAATAATTTAGAATAGATGCCTTGAAAAATGAAGCATTCAAACCCTGTCCTTTAGTCAATGTATCCATTAATGGACAGGGCTGATTGGGTCTTCAATCCATTGAAAATATAAGTCCGTCCCAACCTAATATGGTGACAACCTCAATCCCTAGGCTGGTTCGATAAAGATTAAAATCCGATTAAAATTGAAAATATAATCGTTATTGGATTCCACTCGTCTAATAAAAGTCAATAGTAACGGCTAGTTTTTCAATTTTAACTCCCGTTTGGTGAACATTATTTCCAAAAGAATGCATTTTTTTGGTTGATGTAATGGAGAATATGTGGTTGAAAGAGAATGAAAAGTTATTGATGTGATGAAAAATATTATTTTATTGAAAAATGCGTGGTTGAAAATGAGTAGAAGAATGAGAATGAAAAAAAAATGTGGCCAAAATAAGGGCTTAATCTCTATCGAATGGGGTCCTAACCTTCCATTTTTATAACATTTGGGTCCCATATATTATTGAACCTCAAATTTTTGCTAAACAGACAACTTTACAAAAGGCAAAACAAATAAAAATAAAGGAAAATAAAACCCACTCAATCCCCATCTCCAACCTCACATTAGATTTTGTTTTTTTTTTCTTTTTCTTTTTCCTTTTCTTGTTTAATAAAAGATAAGGGTAAACTCATCTTTTTATTAAAAAAAAGTGTATATAATCGAGAACTCGAGTGTTACCAAAATAAAAAGATAGGGACTAGAACAACCGAAATAATAGGTTCAGGACCTACATACAACCTTTTGAATAGGTTATGAACCCCACTGTAATTTTTCTTAATTTATTTTAGCTCACGTTTATCTCTCGTTCTTTCAATCTTTTTTTTTTCTACATACTAATTTTGAATCACATAATAAAATATTTTATATGTAACCTCATTTTTTTTTTGGTATTCTAATCACATTTTTTTAAAATTCACTATTAAAAACAATATTTTTTGTCCAGAAATGGCCACAAATTAGGGGCTTGAAGTCAAATCTTGTACCTTGTAACAAAAAGTGATTAGAAAGGAGTCCATCAAAAATTGCGGTTGATTGATAGTTAATTGTTCCAATGGTCACTGGACTTATGACTATATCTTTAATTGCCCATTAAAGTTTAAAATGTCGAGTTTTGACCATTGAACTTTGGAAAACGTTGGACGTTACTCACTGGTATAACTTCTGTTTAAAATCTCTGACGGAATTGGTGATGTGACTGACGAAATGCACACGACGTCTTGTCACACTGTTAAACTTTAAGATAGTCGAATTTTGACCACTAAACTTTGAAAAACGTCCTTAATTGCTCATTAAATTTTGAAAAACATGTTCTATTACTCATTAAATTTCGAGGTGGTCGAATTTTAGCCACTAAACTTTGAGATGGTCAAATCTTGGCCACTAAATTTTGAAAAATGTCTTTTATTCCTCACGATAAATCTGGATTTAATTAAAATTCGTTATTACATTTTGGATTAAAATTTGAATTTAATTTAATTTAAACTATTGTGTATTTCGTTGTAAATTCAAATATTAAAATTCAGATTTAATTTAATTATAATAACAAATTTATTGTATATTTCGTTGCAAAATTCAAATATTATGATAAACAACGCGTGCAAAGCTGTGCAAAAGGAAGTGACTACTAATTGAAATGAAATACACAATAAATTTGTTATTAAAATTAAATTAAAATTTTCTTTTAATATTTGAATTTTACAACGAAATAAACAATAAGCCCCAGTTTGGTTGGGATTAAAAATCATAATTTTAGCAAATTTTGATAAAAGTTGATGAGATGTGTTCTTGAAAAGTTGTGGGTCTCATAAATATGAGGTAAAATTTAATTGTTGACTTTGAGTTTGATAAAAATCTTGATTTTAATTCCTACCAAACATGAACTAAATTTGTGGTTAGAATTAAATTAAATTCAAATTTTAATCCAAAACTTAACAACGAATTTTAAGTAAATCCAAATTTATTGTGAATAATAGAATACGTTTTTCATAATTTAGTGAGCAATTAATTTTTTTTTTTAAAGTTTAGTAGTCAAAATTTGACCATCTCAAAGTTTAGCATTCAACATTCGACCACCTTAAAGTTCAATGAGCAGTAGAAGATGTTTTTCAAAACTTAATGAGTAATCGGAAACATTTTTCATAGTTTAGTGACCAAAATTCAACAATCTCGAATTTTAACGACATGACTAGATGCCACGTGTACATTCCGTTGGTTAAGTCATCAATTTCGTTAGAGATTTTAAACGAAAGTTATACCAATGAGTAATGTTCAACATTTTTCAAAGTTTAATAATCAAAACTCGAAGTCTCAAACTTTAGTGAGCAATTGAAGTGAAGAACATAAGTTCAGTGACTCTAGGAACAATTCGTTGCTCGGCCTATTTGAACACCACCCCATCCACCCCCTTTGTCTCTTTGCAGTCTGGCGTTTGCTTCTAAAATTCAAGTAAACAATTCAACTGCTTCTCTCCATTCGGCTCGTGTATGAACTATATAATATATATAGCATATCAATAAGAATAAACGGTAGAGGAAATTTGTGGACTTCATAAAAATGGAGGCGGCGGTGGCTAATGGGCCAAAGAAACAAGAGAAAACAGCCGGCGGAATCGATGGGCCGACCAATCCAATGGTCACACCCTTGCTCACGGATCTCTATCAGTTTACCATGGCCTATGCTTACTGGAAAGCTGGCAAGCACACTGAACGTGCCGTGTAATTCTTTCAATGACTTACCTGTTAATCGATTCTTGTCGTTTATTGATTTTTAAGTTTGTACTTGTTGTGTTGATTGGTTGGAACTTTGGGATTAAGTGCTGATTTTTTTATATTCATTTTTCCTGGTAATGATTTTATACTAATTTTTGATATTCAAAATGAACTGCCAAATTTCTGGATGATCAGTTTATCCATATGATGTTGGTGAATTCCGGAAAAGAAACAGTTGCCTTGTTGAGTCAGTCTAAGAGAGAGGTTTGAGTACTTTAATCATTTCCTGGTGAATTGGGCATACTTACCACTATAACGATGTACTTATGCATGTTTTTAACTTTGATTATTTGTTTCATGATAGCCAGTTTCAAATAATTGTAGTTTAAAAATTCATTTTTCTGTAAATACTTAGAGCATTAGGCTTAATGTTCTTTTAACTAACTTGTTCAATTTTTTTTTTTGATAAGTGTGGATATCGGGGCAACTTGCGCGCACCTCGACTAAGTCCACGGCCGTGAAGTTTATAGTCGGATACACACCTCAGTGCCCTGTGGGACTCGAACTGAACTAACTTGTTCAATTGCTTCCGTGATTATTTATAAAAAATTGAATTCCACTAATTGGGGTCTCTTTTTGTAACCAAAGTTGGAGAAAAGTTCTGTTTCTTAGGTTCAAATTTTAAAGGCATTACATCATGGTATAAAACTTACTCTCACATCTTGGAAAGTTAGCCAGGCTTAGCTGTGATAGTAGTTCACAGTTGAAGATGGTCATCTTCTTTTCAATCGAGGAGTTTTCCTATATCAAGATTACAAATACCTTTTAAGGAGAGAAAAGAAAAGGATTGTATTTGGATAAGTTGTGAACAATTTGATTCACCCCCGTAAAATTGTGAGCACGACGAGTATTAACTGATATTTCTTAAAAGAGTTTCTCATAAAATTATAGCTGTACTTTTGTCTTGCTTAGGTTTCAGATCTGGACAAAAAAGAAAGCATGATTTTCATTTTTGTAGCCCATCACTGGCTTCAAAATTTTCAGTTTAGGATAGCGTGATTGTATGTCTTCAGGTGTTCTTTTTTTGTTGTTTTGGAGATTTAGTGCATTGTTTTCTAATAGTAATGATATTCAGCGCCACTAGTATTTAGCACCAGTCTATGTGGCAATTGCATGACATTAAAATATAGATTTACTTAAATGCAATGTCACATGGTTCATTTAATTGAACCCGTGACTATTTACACTGGCGCTCTAGCACCACTGGTTTTAGATAGAATTATTCGTTTTTTTATGGGATGGGTATCAGAATCAAGGGCCTTAAGGTTATATAATCGAGTCTTTGACATTTCTCTCTGGACCTTGGGACAACATCGGAAGGTGCTTTGTTCTGCTTGTAGTTTACAACTTTCCAGTGAACTTATTCTATTTGCAGCTTATGGTCATTTATTCTCTGTAAAGCATTTTACTCGATTTACAAGATACTATTTAACTACTTGCCCTATACGACTGCAGCTTATCTAATTATATTACTTTGGTGTTAAGGAAATGTTAAGCACAAAATATTTTTCCACAAAAAGTGATCGTGTAGTGTTATATATTCCAACACATTCTTCTCAATAACAATTTATTGGCTTTCAGGTTTGATTTGTATTTCCGAAAGAACCCCTTTGGTGGTGAATTCACAGTTTTTGCTGGTCTTGAAGAGTGCATAAAATTAATTGCTAACTTTAGATTTACAGAGGATGAGATTGCTTTCATCAAAGCATCCTTGCCTCCGTCATGTGAGGTATAATTTCAGTTAATATTACTGTTGTAGCATGCTATTAAGTTCATTATTGCCAGTGATGGTTCCTGATATTATTTAATAATTAGTAAGCTCGAGCAAGTTCGTAGTAGGAAAATGCTCTGAATGCCATGTTGATATATTATTGGAAATGAAGTTTCTTTTGATCATCATTTTTAGGTAAACTGTATCTGATGACAGTCCATCAGACCGCTGACATAATGGTTTTGTTTGCAAATAAATAGCTGGTTTGGTGGTGGAGTGAATGCAAAATTGTGTGTAGAAGCTTACTTGTAAAATAATGTCAAGACGTGCTTCTAAATGTTGTATTCTTAAGGCATTATATTAAGCAGTGACTCAATATGAGGCAAGAATATTTATTTTCCTGAAAGGTTAAAATTTTTACACTGCAGCATATAATACAGTAAACAAAGAATGCTTGATCACTTTTTTTCTTGTTTAATTTCATATAACCAAATTTTGTATTGACTGGTCGAACTTAATTTTTTTAGTGAAGTCATGCGTCATTAACTTAGGATCAAAATGTAGTTTCTAGCTTATCATTTTTCCAGTTCTATTTGGTTTAGTTGTTTTAATTAATTTAATCAGGATACTTATATAATTTATTTTTTTAAAAATTTCATTATTTGATTAACATAAATCAATTAGTTCATAATTGAACAAGCAAAACTTGAGGTGGTGCCAATACTTGTGTTCTTGCTGGTGCCATTCGTAAATTACATTTTTCACACATGCTATTTCCTATCTATGCTTTTATGTAATGCATGAGTGTGCTAACAGTGATTGTTAAACATTAGGATGGCTTCTATGACTATCTTCGAGGAACAGATTGTTCCGATGTGGAGATACATGCTATATCTGAAGGATTTGTTGTATTTCCAAAGATACCATTGATGAGGATCGAAGGGCCAATAGCTGTGAGTACCTTTAAACATTTTCCTTTTTATGATTATATTTGGGGAACATGTTGTCAATATAATTGGTTTCTCTGCCTTTTCTCATTATTGGTTTTAATTTTTATAGCTAATGGATGTACTTGTCTTGTAAGGTGGTTCAACTGCTTGAAACCCCACTAGTAAATCTGATAAATTATGCATCATTGGTTGCTACAAATGCTGCAAGGCATCGCTTTGTTGCTGGGAAGTCTAAACTTCTTCTTGAATTTGGGCTACGACGAGCACAGGTCCTATAACTATTAACTTCTTGTTGTCTATTTCATTTTCTTTTTAAAATTGCTCATCTTTGTTATGTAGTATTCAAACATTTTTGCCCCATATTCTTTTAGGGCCCTGATGGTGGTATAGGGGCATCAAAGTACTGCTATATGGGTGGATTTGACGCAACAAGGTTATTTTCTTAGTAAAATTAGTTTCCAAGTCTAATATTTCCACTAATGGGCATCGCTTGATAGTTTTATCAAGCTATTTAGAGCTTCTTGTGGACAACTTACTGTATCCAGAGCCATTGAACCTAGTCAGGAGATCAACTTGGTCAACTGGTCAAACTGTTGGGTCATTCAAATTCACATAATAACAATAAATCTTAAATAGGTATGGACCCATCTATTGGTTTCAGCAGCTTCCTCTCAATGTTTCACGGATAAGTAATACTGGTCATAAATGATACCAATATATTCGTGAATAACGTGTTTATTAATATTGGATTAATATCATCTTCAGTGAGATCCTACAGTTTTGAATGTGAAAAATAAAACATGATTCTACACAGTTCATTTCATTGTTTCGTAACTATTGGATAATAAGCAGAGTTAGTCATGTCAATCTCATAACGACCCCTTTAGTAACACAAACTCGATATATAAATAGCATCTATTGGTTTGGGCTAAAATGGTTCATGTCAAAGAACTTGTTAACTTATTCTATAAATGACATTTCTGGGTCTGATTGGGTCTTGGTTAACAAATAAATTAATCTGTCATGTTGACATTATGATTGACTCACTTTTTAACTCATTAAGCCATGGCATTTATGTCAGTTCGTATCGTAAATAAGTCAACCTACATGAGTAATGGGTTAAACATTTATCAGATTGTGATTTGTGGATCCACTTATTAGCATGTAGCATTGGTGCTTTGCTATTCAGTTTCTCAAGCAGGTCATGTTCATTTCTTACTCAACCAACCTGCCACACTTTAAAACCCAACAAGAACCTGATATGAAGTGCTAATTGCAACCATAAGCAAAGGTTTAGTGATTATATAAAATTAAGGTTCTTGCATTCAAGTTTTTGAAGTTTCATAAATTTTACTCATAGGGTTTCAGTAAACTTTCAAATGTCTCTTCTATTTATATTTTTCTTCTATCTTGTTATGTATCAGTAGATGTTATAGGAATCTAGTTAAATACTTTTCAATAAAACTATTGCTGTTTGAAAATACTACATAAATAAATATTACTGGTTTCCGAGAATACCATAGTACATTTTCCAGTTTAGGTAACCATTTTTGTTCTTAAGACATGGACTTGAAGAAATCTCATAATTTTTAGAATATAACATGGAAGACAGAAATGTATAAAGTAAACTTGAATCATAAATCCAAAACTATGGCATAGCCTAGTTGGAAACCGCATAGTAATATTTTGCATTAGTCGATAGGTCATGGGTTCAAAACTTGCATCTTTTATTTTCGACACAACTTGATCTGGCCAGTCCTCCAAACACTTGCAACGTGTATGTACAGGTCACTGGGTTCTCTCTTGGTTGCTTCACTGTCCAATCAAATGAGAAAACCCCCTGCTTATAAAAATTCTGATCACACCAGAGCCCTTTTTATAGTTTTTTCCCGTTGATCATAACGAGTCACTCTCATTTGTGCTGATAGCAATGTCGCTGCTGGGAAATTATTTGGAATCCCACTCCGCGGAACACATTCACATGCCTTTGTCAGCTCATTTATGGTAGGTATACACACGGTCATATTTACATTCATTTTTTTTATATATTTTTTTCCCCACCAATTAATCAATTCTTGTGAGCGTGTCATTCTGATGAAGCAGTGCATTTTCTTTGGCTCCAGTATTAGAGCTTATTTGGGAGAGATTTTCCCCAAAACCAATTTCAACCACACATTCTGTATCAATTGAATATGCAGCCATGGAACTGCTAAATCCCTCATGAGCTTTGGTGACTAGACTGAACGAATGCGACCCATAACTTTTCCTTACTTTTAACCACAAATTCTCCTAAAAATTATTTTTCCTTCCGTAAAATCTCTCCTAAACAAGCTCTTAATCAAGAATTGTTTACTTACCAAAGCACTGTTACACTGGATAAATAAGTTTATTTTTATAATGACATTCATTATAAGGAAATACCATTCTATTTCTGCATCAGTTTCTTGGATGAGAAAGAGTCTGAGTTCTTTATTTATCTAGAGGCTGCTATCTGGTTGAATATGTTTCAAACCTATTCTGCTTCATCTGGGCATTTTACTTGAAGTTCCATCTGCACTTTGAATGAAGTAGATGGTTGGTCGGTGTTTACTAGCTGTTCTGCAATTAATAATAATTTGTCAGCGAGTTTATTATGTTTTCCAAGTACTGTTTACACACCCTCGCATTTTGGTAGCAAAAGCAGGAGGTAGTGAGCAAGCAGGCTTTTGCTTGGCATCTAGTGTCAATGTTTTATATACTAATTTTCCATACCCCCTTTCTCTATTTTTATGTTCATTCATTCCTAGTTTTGTCCATTATCTTAATTGATCCTGCAATTGGCAGAGTCCAGATGAGATCATTGACAAGTCGCTTCAAAGTTGTGATGGCTCAAATGCTTGTGAGGATTTTGTTAGTTCGGTGCAGACATGGTTAAGCAAATTAAAGGTGTTCTCAGTTTCACTCTCACCTTTACTGCTTTGCTATATGTTTTATCTTCAACACACCGATAATTTTATCGACTTTTCTCATCATGTTTTGCCTCTGTATGCTCTACTAGGTGGTGAAATTGATACCTAGTAAATTTTCTATCCCTAATGTGTCAAAGTTTGAATTCATTTTTTCAGTTTGCAATTTCCAGTTACCATTTCCCTTTTCAATTTTTACTTCTGCTTTGGCTAGACCTTCAATTTGCATTTCCCATTTCTTCCCTGATAAGCATTTATCTTAACACTTCATGATTAAAAGCATATTGTGGGAGTTGTGGATCAAGGTCCTTTGGTCAGTAAATGTAACCATTTCTTACCTAAAAATCTCATTTCAGTGGCTGTTTTGTTTCATTGGAGTCAGGTAATTCAAATTTAGTCATTTACTTAATATTAATACAATGGTGTGAAAGTGCACACATTGTTGTATTGATTAATAGTCAAAATATTTCTTGTCCTCGTTGCGCTTGCCGTATTGATTACTATGTCAAAGTTCTCCTTAGCTCTATTAGTGCCATAGTAAATTTTATAACATTTCAACTATGAAGTACATATGAATAAAAAATTATTTCTATCTATTTGCAAATATTAATATGAAGAATACAAATTATTTTTTTTATTTATTAAAACTTTCCATAACCAGTGAGAGATCTGAAAGAAATAAAATCCCTACATTTAATATATTCAATAAGGCGAGCTTTTTATTACTTTTCCAATTTTAATCCCCACTCACAATTTCTTAATTTGGGTGGGGCAATGAGGAAAAATTTCGGAGGCTAGGCCTTTTTTCATCAGAGGAGCAAAGTTTAAGTTGCAAAATATTTTTTGAGACAACGTAATAGTAATAAAAATATTTTAATACATTACTACAATCATTGGCTATGCTTTTTTATACTTTGAAAACGCTATATGATATTATTGTTATCAATATTGTCAAATATATGTCCTCAATATACACGATGAAACTATTATTCAACCATTGGTCTCTAACTTCTTTTATCTTGAACACTCATTTCATTAATATTTTTGTTTAAAATCTCTCCATAACTATTTACCATCGAATTCAACAACAACAAAAATGAATGCTTATATTTCAACAACTTCGATGAACTATCCCAATTAACAATTCCAACCATAAAAACACAAATCATTTCCAATAGGCAAAGTCCCAATGTTCCATCAAAACACAATACATAATATACAACATTATTTCAACAATCAATTTCCAATGAACCCTATATTCCAACAACAAATTCCATAATACCACAATAGTCAATAATCAATTGGTGAGGATTGGGAAATCATTTGATGATTTGGGCCTGTTGGGGGGGTGGGAAGTCATGCAGTTACAGTACGCTAAAAGAAGGGTAAGTATATAAATTAAATTTTGGAAAAATAAAAATAAAAATCTGTGGGGTCAGTGGCCCAACATGATTCCATGTGGCTCCGCCACTGGTTAAATTGCCCTGAATAACTTCTATAAAGTTGATACCCTCAAGTCAACATTTTATCTCGCTAGTTATTGTAATATTTCAATTTGATAATGACTCTTTCCCTCAATAGGATAAGTCAATTTATTTCCATAAGTTGATATTTGTCTCCTGCTCGATGTATATTTTATATTATTCCTAAGATTTACTTGAATGGCTTTCCCTGTACAGCTGTAAATTAGGCCAGGTTTCTGGTTACTTTTCTTTATATACTGTACAAATTTTCTGAATAATACAACAAAGAATGCTTTCCAATTGCTTCAATTTTCTGCAATAGATGGGAGCCTATAAAATGACTTTAAGACGTCACATTAGGTAAAATGACATTTAGAACATGTAATCTTATACTACATATAGTTTATTCACTTGAACATTTATTAACTCTTGTTAAAACTGCAAACACAGTCTTCACGTCTTCTCTAAGCATTCACCTGCAGAAGGTGAACACATCCAGAGAAGTTGCACCTCCAAATTTTGAAGAATCAAAAAGGCTCAATGCCTATGATATTGTTTGCAATTTATACTGTACTTGTAGTTTTATATGGACTCTGATTTGAGTTCTTGTGATCAGAAATCAATTCCAAGTAAATGCATGCACATAGAAGACATATGTTTGTTTATTGATTCCTTATGACAATTATCCACATTATAGCAGTGGACTTCTTTCGTACTTTTATCATAGTCCATTTGAAAATTCTACCATATCAACTGGTATAATGTGCAAGTAACTTCACATATTTTATCTTGGTAATGTTATATGATATCAGAAGATGTTCTTGTCATTTTGTGATATATGCATGTGTGTATCCGTATATTAATATTTTAACTTATTGGGTAACCTAAATATGCATATATCTAATAGCAACTCATTAAATTTTTGCACTCTGTTCAGCGGTCACATTTATTAGGTGGAATATTTGGAGAAACGAATCAAAGTGAGTTAGCTGCTTTCATCTCATATGCACTTGCCTTTCCGAATGCCTTTTTGGCCCTTGTAGACACATATGATGTAAGTAAAACTTTTTAATAGTTCATTCAACTTTGTCATAGCTCATTTGATTTTTCTGTCTACCATAGAACACTTCATTTTGCCTATTGGAACTGTTTACTTACAGCCCTGTGATTGAACTTTTTGATATTATCTGTAACAAAATGGTTTACCAATAGGCACATCTTTTCAATGCTTCCAAGTATTGAAAAGACTTGTCAACGGGAGAGTGAGCTATTGAAATGAGAATTACAATCACTCATCTATGGTGGTTCTATAAATGTTTGAGAACATTGGAGTTAGTGCTTGAAACTATGTTTACTAATTAGTTGGGAACTTTGGAAGTAGTTCGAATATTGTAGACTGATTATCTCAATACTTTTCTTGGTGGTCTTTTCATTATTAGTGATTTTTAATTGAACATGTTTGAAATCTTGTTACTCGTTCATTTTATTTTTCCACGATATCTGTTTGGCTCTCGATTCTTTTTACAGGAGCAATTATGCCAACCTTGTATTGTTTTTATCCTTCAGAAAATAAAGTTCATCTTGCTAGATAAAGCATTACATGTTTGAAACTGACATTTATACATTGTGAACCCATGTGAATATCTTTTTGGTTAACTATACATCTGTTTGAGCCCCATTTTTCTCGGAAATAAATTTTGTAACAGGGAATTTTTTGGAGAATGTATAGTTGAAATGCAGAAAAAAGTTTTGGGTTTATGTATAAAATTATTATTGGAAAATTGTGTGGTTGAAAATGAGTTTTTAGAGAATGAGGCTCCAATGGAGGTTATGTATATCCAATGCATTGATAGCCAGATGTTTCATAGGCTTCGTACATTTCCAGGCATCATGCAAATGTCGCTTCCTGTTTACTTTCAGTGCAATTTTTGCTTCATTCTGGTCTTTGTATTATCATTGATGTGGTTTTGTTAATACTCTTAACAGGTCATGAGAAGTGGCATTCCTAATTTTTGTGCAGTTGCTCTGGCTCTAAATGATTTTGGGTACGCTCAAGAGACTTGTTCCTTCATTGGTGTTCGCGTGGTGGAAATGATCTTATCTATGTTAATAGTGGGAATTGTTTTTTTTGTGAAGATAGCGTATCTCCACCTTATTAAGTGCCTAAGGGCTTAAGCTTTTAGATAAGTTGGTTAAAAAGTCTTGTAACAACTTTTCAGCAATATAAAGCCAAATCTTTCATTGTTTTCATTAATAAAATCATCCATGGAATCTCCCAATTTTCTTTTTAACTCATGTAATGGAAACCTGAATAAACGCCATCTATTATTTTTGAAGAATTCTAAGACAGTAGGACCTGGGAGTTGTGAAAATTGGCCAAGCGACCTTGAACCTTTTAATGGAACTGACAAGGAGAAAAATTAAAGAATGGAAATCATGAATCAAGTTTGGAAATGCCTGCTTTATTAATAAATTTATACACAAGGTGTGTACAAAGGACAGGGATAATCTTTCAGTATTTCTCCTCCTTTCCTAACAAAGTACATGCCCCAGATTTTATGGGTGCATATAGATGTAGAAGTTTATTGAAAGGGATCAGCGTTATCCTTATCAATAATAAAGATAGTTTATTGAAAGGCATGAATGCATCTTAGTTTTCCCAATCGCAACTTCTGATATCTGGTGTGAGGGGCTTATGGTCAAGTTGAAGCTTTAGCAACTCGAAGGAGCTCAAGGTAGAACTGCAAGAGTGATTTTAAAAAGTGGAATGACAATGTAATAATTGAACAGATCTTGTGATCTTGAAAATTATTAAATAGTCATTGTGGCAAGGAACAACTCCAGATTTTTTACTGAGTTGAAGTGTATTCTGGCTTAATTCTTCTTCTTCTTCTTAGATTTGCTATTAGAAACATCTCTAAGTGGGTTGTATCTTTTAAGTTGTCGTTTTTTTTTTCATGCTGTTGGAGTTTACCTTTTGAGTAAGCTGTCTGTTAGCAAGCCACCTAGCTTCATCCCTAATGCCTGAACCTGAACCCTCATAACCAGTCTGGATAATCATATTTTCACATATTTCCATCTGTTTCACTTCCACAGATATTGGTTTAAATTTGTTTGGCTTACTTTTTGATATCTTTTCTAAATATATTCTTATTCAGGTACAAAGCAGTAGGTATTAGATTAGACTCTGGTGATCTTGCCTATCTTTCATGTGAGACCCGAAAATTCTTTCAGGCTATTGAGAAGGAATTCAAAGTGCCTGACTTTGGGAACTTGAACGTCACAGCTAGTAATGACCTCAATGAAGAAACAATAGATGCTTTAAACAAACAGGTAAAGGCATTGAATAGTAATTTTCCACTGTTAACTCTTTTGTTGGACAAGTGAAAATGTGCTATCTCTATAAACTGGTAGCGGAACTACATACCCTTTTCCCCCATTATCTTTTACTGGTTTTATTAAAGTATATATAACATTACCACCAAAGTGAATTGCTTGCCATTACCCAACAAAAATGATCATGGATGTTCAATTTGTTGAAATATACCCGTTAATATATTTGCTCTTCATCATTTTGGGTTTCTTTTGATTTACCAAAAAAAAGTGAAACTTTGTATACAGAATTAGCATTTTTAGAATCTTATATTAAATATGCAGAGCTTCTTTCATTGACTTTGTATTTCCGAAGTTGAAGTTGCCCAATAACTCAAACAAAGTACTGTATTTATTTTAGTTTGTGGGGAGACTTTACTAACCTTACTTCTCACCGGTAATTTGATGTGGCTACCATTTGCCGTAACCTATATGGCCATTAACAACTAAAAGGAAATACAAATTGGTGACATGAATACATGCACTTAAATATATCAGGTCCAAATTTTTTGCCTCATCCTTTCTTGTCAAATCTTTTTTCTATATGTAGTCTGTTATATGCAATAGTAATTCTTCATTCATGGTTGTGACTTGTGAGTACTATAATTCAGGGATCAAATCTAAGCCAACTTAGAAAAAGTATTTTCCATGAGTTTATTCTTCTACATTGGGAAGATTGATAAACTTCCAATTCTTCTTTACATGATTCATATTGATTTTTCATTTCCAATTTCCTACTCATGTTCACTATGCTGCTCTGGATTCATGTATCTCTTCTTCTGGGCACCAGGGTCATGAAGTTGATGCATTTGGAATTGGAACTCATTTGGTTACATGCTATGCTCAACCTGCTCTTGGTGTTGTTTTTAAGTTAGTCGAGATAAATAATCAGCCTCGCATCAAACTTTCTGAAGATGTTTCAAAGGTTCGTCAATCCACGTGACATCTTAACATTAGAATTGAATTTTAGTTCAAATGCTGAGGTTTGCTCTGATTTCAGGTCTCTATTCCATGTAAAAAAAGGTGTTATAGATTATATGGAAAGGAAGGTTACCCTCTTGTAGACATAATGACAGGAGAAAATGAACCACCTCCAAAGGTATTCTTTTAATCTCTCTGAATTTCATTAACCAGGGGTGCGCCCTTGAATTCTATGACTTATTCTAAAATGTAGTCAATGATGAAATTGAGTTATTAGTTCTGAGCAATTTTAGGGACTGGAATCCTCTATAAAAGCGAGTCCAATTGTTCAATAATTTGATAAGTTGAATATCTTCATTTGACTTGGCACGAATTTCTAGGCAACAAGTGTCATGTATATTTTCTTCAATTTTCTAATTTTGTTATATGATATTTCATATAAAGCTAGGATTCAAGGATATGGAGCCAGGAGTCCTAGTTCTTTGGTTTTTGAAGTAAAATAAATATACACACTTATGATAAAACAGTTACACACGCACATACATACATACATACATACATACATACATACATGCGTACGTCTATGTTGCTCGGACTCGGGTGTGGGTGTCAGATACGGGTACATATCCAGGAGTCGAATCCTTCTCATTTTAAAAATGAAGATATGGGGATACGGTTAAAAAGGATCCGAAATTTGGATAAGGGTACGTGGACACGTCTTACAATTTATTATTATTATTATTATT
>CAIGRF010407671.1:27020-54705 GCA_903798235.1 Fraxinus ornus
TATAATAGTCGTAATCTTCGACGATCTCCGGAATCATATTCAATTTTCGACGATCTCCATAATCTTATTCAATCTCATTGACATTCTGTACCATTTATTCACCATAATTTTGATTCCCAATTTCAATTGTTAATCTTGATAAACTGCTGGCTCTAAAAAAAAAACGGAGTTTTTTCATTAGGCTTGACAAAAGCCCATTTAACACCCAACTTAACGTATCGTCTTCTCCATCTTATCATCTTCTTTCTGCAGAATTTTAGTTGCCATGCTTCTGTTTGCCGTTTTCTTCTCCTTCTTTGCTGCCGTGTTCGAGTGCACGACCAAGTATCCGATCCATATACCGTGTCAGTATCTGTGTTATGTCGTGTCAACACGAATACTTCTCCATTTTTGAAGAGTCTGAGCAACATAGGCATACGTACATACTGGCACATTATTCTCCAAATAGCAAGCAACATATCAGCTCTGCACCTTGCTGCTGTACTTTGATGCATGGGAATTAATGGAATAAGTTAGATTTGGCAATTTGTAGAAGACATCAGAAAGGAAGTAGGTCATGGCATCTTAATCTTTTCAATATCCTATTAAAGAGGGATAAGAAAAAGAAAGCTCAAATCATTTGTTGAGCCACCTCATCTAAAAGCTTTATTTGTTAAAGAGTGGACAAATTTGTTCATTATATTTATATCTTCAACACGCCCCTTCACTTGTATGCCATATTCATTTTTCATCAAAGACATGTCACATGAAATATTCATAATCGGGTGACAATGAAATTTGAATTCATGATTCTTTTTTGACAAATACCATGTTTGGCCACCTTATTGAAAAGCTCAGGCTGTTACAAAGAGGACAAACATGTTATCAATGTTACCAAAATGTCCCGGACCGGCTGGTTCGATCTGTTAAACCAGGAACCAGCCCCTAAACTGGGTCGGTAAGCCAGCAAAAACCGCATATTGAAATACTGTCAAGCTGGCTGGTTAACCGTAAACTGGTAAAATGGGTACTTTTTTAGGGGCGAATTTTTACAATTAAAAAGAACTACGGAATGAATTTTTAAAACAAATCCACACACCCACAGCTTTGTCCACTCCGCACTGCTTAATAAGCAGTTATTCTCCACACAAAGCATCCCTTTTATAATCCTTCTCTCTCTCATCCATATCATCAAGTTTCCATATGGAACTTAGACCCATTTCTCACTTTAGATACCATTTCTCACTACTGTATTTTTGGTTTGTTGACTTTCTCTTTCATTTTAACACATAATATTTTTTCATATTGGAAAATGTTTTTTGTTTTAATTTTTTATAGTTACGGCTATCTGCTTATTATTTATTTATTTTTAACTACTGGTTCGACCTCTGTTGACCTTTTCACTTTTCCAGATTGATGCTTGGTCTGGTTTTTAAAACATTTCATTTTATGCATCTATTATTATATCTTCAATATCGTTTGTTCTCATTGAGACTTAACACTACTCAGAACAAGAGAAGGAAAAATTAAAAATAAAATGTGGGAGATGGATGACATGATTTACATTTACTTACTGAGTTCATATCGTGCTCGTGGCATTTAATGGCTCATTGTAGTGGTAATCCATTGACTCATCTAGAGCTTTGTTCCATATTGCCTGCATGGCTATTACGAGAATCAGAAGCATCCCTGGTCCTCTGGACTTACCTCTGTCAATGCAGGAGCAGAGTTATTTTTTTTAAACAAGTTCGTTTAGTCGTTGTCTTGATTTGTTGTCAAAATGGAGACTTGAGTTTGTTACAGAGTAGGCTCTTCTAATGTAAAGAATCAAATCAATGGCCAAACTGCATGCCACCTCATCATCGGTCAACGAAGGTGTAAACAATGGGCGTACAAATAGTTTATTTGCTTATTCTTTTTGTTCAGTAATGTCATTGTTGCCAATGCTACCAGCTCTTTTCTAGAACACTGTACAAACTAAGAATAGTATAGCTTGCAAATTGAGATATATGTTGAAATCAAAAGAAAGTTGCCTTCATGTTGTTTTTCAAAGTCTAGTATTTCTCTCACCACATCTCTAGTTTACAAGTCTACAAGCCTTGTGGAACTATTGATTTTTAACTTGCTGACAATCAAGAGTTAGATATGGAGGTGACCGCCTTTCACCAAGTTATTATGTTTGTTCACCTGTCATCGTCAAATGAGGTCGTAAGTTAAAATCCTCTAGAAAAAATTACTGGGGACATTGTCGCTGTTGACTAATGACAGAATAGTCTAGTTTATCATGATTAGCTCTACTTTTAAAACATATCATAAATACATAGGTGAAACGAATGATAATGGATAGATTTAAGGTGAAATTATATTCATATTCTGTTAAACTCGTGTTAAAGAATTACTAGATTGCTACGAGCTTCATGATTATGATATAGAACGTGACTTAAAAATCGGAATGCTTTCACCCATCGATTTACCTTCTTTGATACACAGGTAGGGGAACGAATTTTGTGTCGCCATCCATTTATTGAATCTAAGAGGGCATATGTGGTGCCACAGTGTGTTGAGGAACTTCTGAAATGTTATTGGCCTGGTAGATCAGGTAAGAGTTGTTGGTTTCTTAAGTTGCCATAGTTATCATCTAGACATGGCCATTTACTGTATTGTTAGCTAACAATGCTAAACCCCAGGTGGTCAGTAAATTGATTTCTTATGGAATATATTCCTCATGAAGTCTTTTTGACGGTTTCTTGCTTTCTTTCTTTCTTTTTTTTCCGAATAGAACCCTAAAGACATTTCCGTATTGGGAAAAATCTAGTGATCAAAATAAATTCTACCTGTTATATTGTGTTTTTTAAAACTTCTTTTTAAAGGAAATAAAAGGTTACTGTTTAACATGTCTACTCCCATATACCATGTTGAAATCCCGAATGATTGCATTAGAGACTTAATTGATTGAAGATGATTGACAAGGATTTTTCTTACTGAAAATAATGTTGTAATTATATTTGATTGATTTACTGCCTTATTTAGGAGATCAGCATTTTCCTTTTTTACTCCTTTCATTATCCTTTCATTGTATTATAAATAGGATTGCTGTATTGTACATTATTTATTGAAATTGAGAATATCACGTCTGATCTCATGGTATCAGAGCTAGGTTCTTCAAAACTTAGCAATCAATGACTGAAATCCCAATCAACAGTAAGGGGTCAGTGACCCCTGAAACTCCAATCTCAGAAATAGAGGCCACCTCCCAAATAGAGGATGCCTCCATAATAGGTTCAAATGGCCCAGATACCTCCTCCTTCCAACTCTCAGTTGAGAATAAACGGAAGAAACTATCCTGAATGGGCCCAGTCCATGAAACTTGTAATCGACGGAAAAGGGAAGATTGGTTACCTCACTGGCGAGATAACGAAACCAACCGACGCTACACTGCTGAAAAAATGGAACTCAGAAAACTCAATGGTTACGGCTTGGCTCGTGAATTCCATGAAGCCCACAACAGGAAAAACCTATCTCTTCCTCTTTACAGCGAAGGATATCTGGGATGCAGTGAAAGAAATGTATTCCGATGCGGAGGATTGCTCAAAAAATTTTGAAATCAAGACCTGTCTATGGCAGACCAAGCAAGGTGAACGGGAAGTGACAGAGTATTATATGGAGATGACTTCGTTGTGGCAAGAACTTGATTTAAGTGTTGAAGAAGAGTGGGAGTGCTCCGGTGTTAGCGTTCGGTACAAGAAGAGGCTGGAGAATGAATGAGTTTATGAATTCTTGGCTGGGCTCAATCGAGACTTGGACGACGTCAGGGGACGCATACTTGGCCAACGACCTCTTCTCTCAACGCGCGAGGTCTTCTCGGAGGTGAGAAGAGAAGAGAACCGGCGAAAGACGATGCTCAGGGACCTTGGGCCGATCGGGAGTGAAGTCTCGGCCTTATCTACCAAAGGAATTGGGTCTGCTGAAATCTCTGCCCTAATATCTAAGGGAAGTGGCCTACTGAATTTTCAAGAAATGGACCTATACGAGGATCTGCTACTGGGCCAGGCCCAAAATTGCAAAAATGACGACCGTACTGTGAATATTGCCGTAAGCCAGTTGGGACAAACATGGAAAGCCGACCGATTGGAAACCAAGGCAAAATAATAAAAGTCGTGGATACCAAGCATCTGTTGACTATCAAACAGAAAAGCCCAAGGAGTCTACCAGTGCATTCAATTCCTAATAGATAGAGCAAATTTACAAAAAAATTTCGAGTCTCCAACCACTAAATCAAACCTCGGCAAATTGTCCTTCAACTTTCCTAGCCTACAAATGTAATTTTTTGAGCGCTTTAAATTCAACAACTCAATCCAAAATTTCATGGATTATTGACTCTAGCGCATCTGATCACATGACGGACTCACACCAGTTATTTTCATCATATTCGACTTGTGTTGGTAATCTTAAAGTTAAAATTGCAGATGGGTCATTCTCTGTAGTCCCAGAAAAAGGGAGTATAAAAATCTCTGACTTTATAACTCTAGAGTCTGTCCTTCATGTCCCAAATTTATCTTGCAATTTAATATCTATAAGCCAGCTAACCAAAAATTCCAATTGCTCTGCTAAATTTCTTTCATCTCACTGTATTTTTCAGGACCTATCATCGGAGAAGACGATTGGTAGTGCTAAAGAGTGTGGATGACTATTACTTTGAAGAGGCCGATGTGAGTAAACCATGTCAAATTTCACTTAGTAATTATGTGTCTGTTCCTAGGAGTGATTCTATTACGACATTTTAGGATGGGTCACCCCAATTTTAAGTACTTGAAACGTTTATTCCTTCCATTTTCCTGAATAAACCAATGCAAAATTTGTGAACTTGCAAAACATACACGCACGTCATTTCCGAAATCTACATACAAACCATCAAAGTCATGTACCATGATCCACAGTGACTTATGGGGACCTTCGAGAATCTTGAACCGTACTCATTCGAGATGGTTTGGTACATTTATTGACTACCACACTCGACTTTGTTGGGTTTACCTACTAAGTGGCTGTTTGGTAGCCATTCTTTAGACCAAAAAAATGAATTTTTTTGCCGTTACAAATCAGTCCGACGTCATTTTTTGACTTCCCATCTCACGGGTAGGGCCCACGTATATGAAGTTAACGGTCAATTTTTTTCTTAAAGGATGCTAATAATGACTACCAAATGGAGGCTAAAAGACAAATCAGATATACCATGGTTCAAACTCAATTCCATACACAAATTCAAATCCTACGCATTGATAACGACATAGAATACTTCAATAAGATCATGGGAAATTTTCTTAAAACACATGGGATAATCCATCAAAGTTCCTACGTCGACACTCCCCAACAAAATGGGATTGCCGAACGCAAAAATAGACATCTTCTAGAAGTTGCTTGTGCTTTGATGTTTACTACAAACATGCCTAAGATGTTCTAGGGAGATGCTATCCTAACTGCCACTTACCTCATCAACCGTATGCCTAGTCACACTCTAAATTTCGAATCACCCTTAAAAAAATTTCAACAGTTTTTTCTTGCCTCCTGTCTCAACTCTAATCTAGCTCTAAACGTGTTTGGGTGCACTGCATTTGTCCATGTTCACTCCCCTCACAGAAGTAAACTTGATCCTCGAGCTATTAAGTGTGTTTTCATTGGATACCCTCCTAACCAAAAGGGTTACAAGTGCTATGACCCTTCCACTAAACGAACGTTTGTAAGCCTTGACGTCACCTTCTTTGAAAACACTCCATACTTCCAAAAGACCTCTCTTTAGGGGGAGAATATACATGAAGATCGCTTTTTGGATTTCGATATCTCTCCGACTGAATCTATCCCACCTGAGACTATTCCACCATCTAGCTCTAATATGCCATCGATAGAAGGAAACTTAAATCCAGGGGGAGACATAGAAAAACAAAGTGATAAGGAGATATTAGTTTATTCAAGGAGGCCAAAATCAAGGAATAAGGAGAATCTAACATCTGAAGCACCAAGAGAGTCTGAACCGATGATAGCTCCAGATCCTCGTGAAGTATCTGAAGTCTCAGATATCAACTTACCCATTGCTCTCAGAAAGCCAACTTGGTCATGTACTCTTCATCCTATCTCAAAATTCATGTCTTAAAATGTTCTATCTCCAAGGTTTCGTGCTTTTACATCACACCTTGACATGACAAAAATTCCAAGAAATGTCCAGGAAGCCTTGGAAATTCCCAAATGGAGAGACGCAGTATTGGAGGAAATGCGAGCTTTGGAAAAAATGAAACTTGGGAGGTGATTGACTTGCCATAAGGAAAGAAGCCAGTTGGATGCAAATGAGTTTTCAATTTGAAATACAAAGCTGATGGAGCAATAGAACGGTACAAAGCTCGATTGGTGGCAAAGGGTTGCACTCAAACATATGGCATTGATTATACAGAAACGTTTGCACCGGTGGCAAAACTAAACATTATTCGAGTTCTTCTATCACTAGCAGCCAATATGGATTGGCCACTTCAGCAGTTGGACATTAAAAATGCATGTCTAAATGGAGAATTGGAAGAAGTTTTCATGACATTACCACCAGTTTTTTGCATAATGAATGAAAAAAATCGGGTATGTAAACTCAAGAAGTCTTTATATGGACTCAAACAATCACCAATGGCGTGGTTTGACAGATTTGCAAAAGTATTGAGAGGTCAAGGATATCGACAAGTGCAGTCGGATACTATGTTTCTCCAACAATTTGACGATGGGACTAAAACAATTTTGATTGTATATATCGATGATATAATCCTAACAGGGGATAATGTAGTGGAGATGGAAAGACTAAAGAACTTAGCCACTGAATTTGAAGTAAAGGATCTATAACAAATGCGATACTTTTTGGGAATGGAAGTTGCGAGATCGAAAAGAGGAATTAGCGTCTCCCAACGGAAATATATTCTTGATCTCCTAACAGAAATTGGCATGCTAGGTGTAAACCAAGTGATACACTTGTAGATGTGGGGAAGAAAATTGAAGAGGTTGGAAGCTTAGTTGAGATAGATACCAAAGACTAGTTGGTAAATTGATATACTTGTAGCATACTAGACCTGACATCGCATTCGCAGTGAGCTTTGTAAGACAACATATGCAATTTCCAAAGGAAAGTCATCTAGAAGCAGTCTACAAAATACTTAGATATCTTAAGGATTCCTCAGGAAAATGATTATTCTTCAAGAAAAGTGAAAGGAAAGGTGTTGAAATATTTACAGATGCGGATTGGGCTGGCTCCATAGAAGATAGGAGGTCGACTACTGGGTATTGTACATTTGTGTCGACTACTGGGTATTGTACATTTGTGTGGGGAAATCTCGTAACATGGAAAAGCAAAAAACAAAATGTAGTAGCCAGAAGTAGTGCTGAAGCAGAATTTAGAGCAGTTGCACAAGGAATATGTGAAGGACTATGGCTGAGAAAACTCCTAGAAGAGCTACATGTTCCGATAAAGTTTCCATTCAAGCTTTATTATGATAATAAAACAGCAATCAACATCTCACTTAATCCTGTTCAACATGATAGGACTAAACATGTTGAAGTTGATAGACACTTCATAAAGGAAAATGTTGAGAAAGGGACGATTTGTATGACCTACGTCCCCACACAAGAACAAACTGCAGATATCTTCACCAAAGGACTATCTCGACAGAAATTCGATGATTTCATATGCAAGTTGGATATGATCAATATTTACAATCCAACTTGAGGTGGAGTATTAAAATCCCGAATGATTGCATTAGAGACTTAATTGATTGAAGATGATTGATAGGGATTTTTCTTGCCGAAAATAATGTTGTAATTATATTGATTGATTTACTGCCTTATTTAGGAGATTAGTATTATCCTTTTTTACTCCTTTCATTGTATTATAAATAGGATTGCTGTATTGTACATTATTTATTGAAATTGAGAATATCACGTCTGATTTCATACCACGACACATAATAACAAATACCATGCCTATTACTAAGAACAACAGTAATCCGCACCATAGGTGACAAAGGAGTTGCAACATTTTCCTTTGTTTCTTAAAAAAATTTCACATACTTAAACTTTGGTGCCCCATTTGTACAGGGTCATCTTTATTAAAGATATTGTCTATTAAAAGTCCAATACAAGTTAATATTGCATGCCAAACATGCACCGTGAATAACATGAGCATTTCAAAAGCTACTTTTGTTTATTATTCAACCGAGTAATGTTGCTTCATGTTTTTGCTTTCTGAAGGAAAGGGCAGAGAAGACTTGCCACCCATTAAACTCATCAGAGAACGCTGTATTAAACAGCTGGGCCAGATGAGGCCTGATCACATGAGAAGGTTGAACCCAACACCTTACAAGGTATGACAAATACACTGTACTTGATAATTATCTTTGAGAAATAATTAAAACTTCATATATTCAAGCCTGTATTATTGGCTGATATGGCATTCTTTTGTGAAATATTAGTTGACTCATGAAAACTCTCCTTTTCCTGGCAGGTTAGCGTAAGTGCAAAGTTGTACGACTTCATTCATTTCTTGTGGCTCAACGAAGCACCTGTTGGAGAGTTGCAGTGAGAATGCTTAAGAATATCAGAGAAGTCGATGCAGCCTAATTAAAGAGTAGGAATTTACATATTTTGTTTCTATAATTGGGTTGAGGTTGAGGATAAGTGCTCGTTCTTGTTTCCTTTCAAGTTCCCGTTCAAATAAATTATATAAATACATATAAGGTTGGTTTTTATCTTTTTACTTTTTGATTAGTGCCTCATTTTGTCTGTTGTATTAGGTCTGTGTAGCAAATGTTTATATAGGAACCATTTACTTTTTCTAAAGTAATGATAACTCCTTTGCACTTTCTGGTAGTTTTATATAGGCACTAATCTTGTACCTCGACCGACTGGTATATAAAAACTGAGAACCAGTTTAAAATTCTCGGTTTTCATGTAAGAAACCGGAAATATCAAAATTCTTGAGAAAAAGCTGAAAAGTAAATATATAATGTAAGGCTTCGTACGTATACATTGTATTGTCAAATGAAATTTCGTCTGTATCATTTAGCAGTTATGAACACAACAGGAAAAATATGGCAAATATTTGTCCTATCAACAAATGAAGCTGCAGAGATTTGCTTATCGGAGAATTGTTGCTGGGCTGTTGTAGTGTTCCTGTCGGCGACGATTGAGATGGTGGTGGAGGTGAAAGCACGGGGATGTCGCAGGTACCGAATGTAGCATTCGCCTGTCACAGTTTGATATAAAATTTAATCAAATAAGTAGTTAAAGAACATCAACTTTCCCAAGTTAATAAAAAACTAAGCATTTTTTTTCAATACATTTGTGATGGGTTAGGTCTGTTAAAAGATTTGACGACCATGAATTAAAAAAAAAAAAAAAAAGATTTGACAAATCCCATGTCTTGGCTAGAATTAATTTTAATTTGTTACTATTGTGCTAATTGCAGTACATACGACAATATTAGTACCAAACCTTGCAATAGGCAATGCTGTCGCAGCCACAAGTCATATGTCCATTTGCTTCGTCAACAGCTTCTGGGGCTCCTCCTCCATCACTCCTCTGCAAAACAAAATCTCTTTTTTTGGTAAAGCAATTTTAGGAAAAAAAAATATAGATATATATATTTTGTCGAACCAACGGGGAGGTTTCGTCGGTCGGCACCTGATAAAAGTCGACTGCTATGAAATTCGGCCAGCGCTTTCCGGCTGCTTCATAACACGTTGTCATCATACTAGTTAGAGGAGCAGAATTGTCTGCACAAACATTTGTTACATTGGGATTGTCGGGAAAGTAATTCTGAAGAACAAGTGAAATTGATGATGTGTTCATGGGAGATGACTCTGAACGACTTGGACAAGAACCAGGTACCATCCCACCATTGCCATCTGCAAATTGACCATTTTGTTTGTCAATGTTTAGGAAAAGGATTTTAAAGAAATGAATTTGCAATCATTATGCTGAACTCAATCGCTTAAAGTTCTAGATGAGGTCGTTGAACGATAATAAAACTTACACTGATTTTCAACTACGTATCGCCATTCATAAGCAATTCCTTCAGAAGCCTCCTTAGACGATTTAGAGGTAAAGACTACGAGGCGTTGATTATTCCGGACCATATCATCGACTGTTGGCCAATCTTCACCATTTTTAGGCATTTTAGACAGTGGAAACCAGTAGTTGCTGAGTCCAGATGCATTAAACACCTTTGTCAAGCCTTGTGGAGATGTCACATAGTCTTCAATGAAAATGGTGACAATTTCTGTGGGATTTTGTTCCAGAAAAACTTGTATTTCTTTCAGCACGTTAATTGCAGGTTGCTGGAAGATTAAAAAAGAAAAAAAAATAAAAAAATCTTAAACATGATCACCTTATATATGAGAAAGAATAAAACATATAGATAAAAGTATGAAGGCATTGAAATACTTACAAAAGCTGTGATATTGAAACAGCTTCCACCCAATGAGTGACATAACCAAATGTCCCCGTCGAAGTCGTACATATCAAGCATAAGCCCTCGAACACCATTCTATGAAGGAATATATATTATTAGTTAGATGTATTGTTCAACTCGATTTGCTAAAATTTCAATCCACTCGACTGATTTGTGGTATCTTTCCTCAATCCACTCAGACGGAACCCTTGCATTCTCTCTTAGAGACCATATCAAGAAAGAAAGGGAAGCCAACTAACTCATAGCCGCCCACTCGTTTATATGACCGGAAAGTCGGAATTAGCTCTGATTCTTTCTACTTCTTTTTTTTTTTTTAGTAGATCTTACTTTCCTTCCTTATCCTATTCTGAAACTAGAACACAGCCTTCCGCTTTCTTCTTTACTTTCGTTTCGTCCCTACTAATCTCAACCTGGTGATGCCAATCCTTGATAACAAGAACACACGAGCACATGACTAAGAGGGAGAAGGGCCTTAAACAGAGAAAAGGAAGTAGTGCACTAGCAGGGAAATAGAGAAGTTCGCCCTCCCCACCTACACGAGGGGGATCGCTCTATCCGTTCCGTCTCCTTATTTACGAATAAAGCCTGCTAACTAATCTCATTTACTAGCTATTCTATGAAGAGCAACAAGACGATGTAACAGGTAGATAAATTGATACAAGAAGATAGTCCGAACCCCCTAATGCAACCCAGTTACCAAAAGCGGGAGAATCTTCGTTACATGCCTAGCGTAGGATAATGATGCGTAGGATATTTGATCGATTATCCTACGGGTCTGAGAACCCAAAGGGAAAAGGTCAAGGGTAGACGAAGAGAAGTGCCTAAACAGGTGATTTCACCCCAGAGACAATGAGTTCGATCGTTTTCGACACGAATCAAGGGCTGAAGAGCGTCACTGGTATGAAGTGGGGCTTCGGGCGTAGCAAACCAAACCAAAGAGGAAGGGCCAGGCGACATGCTTTCTTGTGATGGAGGACCCCTTCCATATCATTATGGATGAAAAGCCCCAAGGCCAACTATCCGGAACTATCCTCTTCTATAGACCCTGCATTCGAATAGAACCAGCGCTATGGCTTAGCCGATCTCTGCTACAGTTGTCTTATGCGCTTGGAAAAGATGGACTGGCAAGAGGAGTTAAATGGTGAATCGGGAAGCTAAGCCTTACACACAGGAGGCGTTCGCGAGTACTCTCTTTTCTTTTGAGATTAAGTCGGGCCCTTGTATCCCCAAATGGATCCCCACTCCTAGTGTTTCACACGACGCATGATTAGTTACTGCTTGGCTTACTCTTTTATCCTCCTGGGCCATTACACTTCGATTCTATATAATGGGTCTGGGAACAGGATATGGTACAGAAGGTCGGTCTCCTTTTCCAATGCCTAGCATGCTGGCCGACCCTACTCTACTCAGAGCAAGACAGCAGACAAAGCCCCCGGACGGAACTGGGAACCTGGTAGGCTAGGTGGGTGTCTAATCCGCGTAGAAGCTCCTGGTCGAGTGTCTTAGATTAGAACTGCTTCTGCGATTTGTCCTGTTTGTGGCTCGATCTCCTGTCGTGTTTTATTTAGATAGCAATACTCTCTTTATCTTTAGGCCCACTCCAAGGGGCATACTCCTACATCTGCGTATTCGAAGCCTGATTGAACCGCGGGTAGCTTGTATGATGCCAAAGTGAAGAAAAGAAGCGTCAGGCTCGACTGTTAGCGCTTCTCCCTACTTATAAGTAAGTGAAATCCCCATAAATGGAATGAAAGCACACCATTCCAAAAAGAAAGGGGCCTTGTTGTCTCCTAAACAGGCGAAGCGAGGTATCCATAAAAGGATAGGCTTTAAGGCCCGATCAAACTTAGTTAGGCAGAATTCCATGCTTTACGCCCGGTCTGCAACGAGCCCTTGCGTTAAGTTGAGTCGGGCTTTCCTTTCCCCTTTTTCGTGCAACTATCCAAGTTAGAGCGCATGCCCCGGGCACCCTAATTAACTGGTCTCTCTCTTGTCATCAGCTCTGATCTGCTCAAAGGGAAACGAGACAAATTTGATATGTCAATGCCTCTGTCTGTCCCTGTTAGGTTGAAAATCATAAACTGCTGCATAGGGATTTCCTTTTATCAACCCCTATTCCTGAAGTGAACTCTAGTCGCTCTCTATGTTAATTTATTTTTAGCAAGAATCCCTGTGAAAGCTATCTCATATAAGATAGGAGATAGTATACCTTGAATCAGTTTCGAGATGCAAGAAAGCAAAGAGGTAATAGGCGCAGCAAGCAGTTAAGCGACTTCTGTCTTCAAGATATGCCTTTTCTATTTAATAATATAATAATAATATAATAAAGGCGAGTAAGGAAGTGTCGTAAAGCTCCTGCCTTTGGATGGACCATAGGCCTGATACTAGGAAGCAAGAAGCTAGGAGAGTGTAGTTCGAGCATTAGAAGGAAGCTAAGGCAAGCAATCAGTACACGAATCCCCGTCCTTTAGAAAGATATGCCCGCCCCCTCTCTTAACTCTAATACACTGGTGACTAAGAGACTCTCTTCAAGTGGAGTGAAGCCAGCACGCGGTACACAGCATACAGGGGGACGAAATCAATACAAGTAGTGGGGATGCCGGCCAATCAACCATGTAGACACACAAAATATAGCAAACTCGCTCATCAGAACAGCTAATTGATTCGTTAGGTGACATGAGTTACACAAGCTAATAGGAAATCGGCACGTACCTCGCTACGCACCTCTGGTGGAGTCAATAAAGCTAGCTGCTGCTTTTAAACTTTACTAATGTAGTGGGCGGTAGTTGGAAGCACAGTACAGTAAGGGCAGAAGCAATCCCCAAGTCTCATTTTAGAGCTCATTAGTCTTAGTGTGAAACCCAAGAAAAAGGGCAATAGGTCACTATAGGGACATGAACCCCCATAAAAGACCTTCTTTTAGGCCTAGAAAGGGAATTCCACTTATAGATAGGAATAGGCCCATGCAAAATAAGTATTTCGGGAAACGGGGGGCAGTTAGCCCGGTCGATAGATGCAGTGCTGAGGTCGCACTTCTCTTAATGAGTCTGTCCATTCGAGCAGTCTGTCGGAAAAGGGTTTAATCCCTCTCTTGATGATAGTAGCTCTTCATCTATAGTAGGAGCTGAGCTCTTCCGCTAGCTTACTAGCTCTGGTAGTAAGGCTCTTCGGTGAATAGTTCCACTGGAAACTGCTTCCTGTATCACTTTTCATTTTTTTTTTCATTTGTATAGTTGTTGTTAAAGACACACCGCTTGCGTATTCCGAAGACCTAAGCAAGCCCGGTGTGCTTCTTAATGAGGAGCAAAACAAGAACTGCAAAAAAGCATTCTAGTTGGAAGAGAGGCGGTAGGAGTTTTCCCTACAGATTGAATGGGAATGGGTCAGCACGGTGCAGCCTATATGAGGAGCGAAGCGCTGTTCACGTCACAGCCACTATACTACGATATTATTTTGGATCGTAGCTAATTCTAATTCAATTGTGACAACAGCCGATAAGCAAGCAGCTTGTATTCGTATAATAAGAAGAATGCGGTGCTTCCTGCTTTCAGGAAAGTGAGGCACTACAGTTATTGGATTCCGCTTGAACTAATGAACCAGGAGTTGTTCCCAGTGAAAAGGAATTTCTAGAGTCCGACTTCCCTGCGTTAAGCACATGAATCAATAGAGGAAGAAGTAGATGGACCATGATCGGATATCTCATACTAAAGAAAGAGCTCTCTCTTATGCAATAGCTCAGTAAAGAGTTCATTCTTTGACTCCTAGTATGAGTGTGAAAAGGCAGTCAAGCAAGGTGCGAAGCGCTAGTTGAGCTAGGAGTTTCAAGCGCTAAGTCCTTTCCTTCGGGAAGTCATTCCGGGCATGAAAGCATTCTATCACACGGTTGACTTTGTTTACTTTAATGAGTTAGCAGGCGAAGGGATTAGAAGAGATTAGCGCTTTGGTTAACATTGGAAATTAGACTAGCCCTCGTATCGTAAGGCAGGCTACTGATTAGCTTGATGAGCAGAAAAGCAGACTGACCACAGTGAGGGAGAGAATTTCTTTGATGAATGGCATTTTCTAATCTTTAAATAAGATGAGATAGATTTGACTCTCTAGAACCGAAAGAACCAAACCAATAGGCTGATTGAGTCTTATCCCAGCTCTCCAGGAAGCAAATGAGCCATTGGCTATGGGAGACAAGGGTTATAAGATAAGAAAGGAGTACGGATTCGATTAGCTTAGCTTTTAGCTTTCACGTAGCGAATTTCTCCATAGGATTTAGCCGCTTTACCCAAAACATAGACGAAAGAAGAGGGGGAAGCTGACATTATTCAAATAAGTATCGATTCGAACAAGCATATGGAGAGAAAGGCTACTCCTTCTTCTTAATAGCACGAAGAGGTGATAACCTAATTAATGGGCTAGCGAAACTCACTCCATTCTATAGCAACTGCCGGGAAAAATAGACTGAAGGAAGTGAGATCGGCTTTTGAATATGCTTACGACGGGGTTGGATAAAACTGGCACGATTTTCATTGGACTTAATGAAAGCCAATGGCATTGAGGCGAAAAACAAGGTCTTTCCATTAGGAGTTCAAACAGACTATTGACTGATCGGAGAATAGAAGAATAGGCAAGCTGCTTGGGGCTCCCTGGGTTTGCTAGATTTGACACAGATATTATACCGTGGGGAACGAAATCCTTAATAGCCTAAAATGGTATTAGCTTATTCAATGCCCTAGGAATTAGTAATAGCGGGCATATCTCCTAGTTCTAGTTCGAGGAGAAAGGAAGAATGAACAGCTATTGAAAAAAGAAAATCTCATCCCAAGAGTGCGAAAGACGGCTATTCCTCAGGCAAGGAGCGCTTCCTCTAGAGAATATGGAATATGTCCGAATTTCCCCGATACCGGAGCAGCTAAAAGAAGCAGTAGCAGTACAACCATTAAATTTAAATGGAATTGCACATTCATCTTCCTTTTCTAATTCCTTTAGTTTGAATAAGCTATTAAGTTGCCCAGGACACTAGTAGACGCCCAGAAGAAGTTGTAAGGGGGAACTCCGATTTAAGACGATTTTCAACAGACAAGATCAGATCGTAGAATAGAGAAGGATTTGCTGCCGCTACTGAATCAGAGTCCACGGTGCAACAATTTCCCTTCTTCTCACGAATTGGATTCGAACCAATATCAAGCTACTTGCCCTTTATCGGTAGTTTTGAAGAAGATTTTTGAAAGAGTCATAAATTACATTGTTCTTATATTGTCCTACCTGGGAAAAGTCGTTTTGAAGATTCTTATGTATAGTACGGAGGACGGTCAGCCCCACATTTCCCGAAGACAATCCAGAGTAGTCGTTTTGCAAATCTTTAACGACACTGGATAAAAAAGCGGGAGTTTGTATATACTGGTCCGCCCTCGGAAACTCCTCTAATATTTGACCTTTATATTATAGGTGGATATATATTTGTCCACGTTCTCCACAATAAGATTTATTATCTTATCTTCCTCATCTTTTTTTTTTTTCCTTTCTTAAGAGACTCCGGACGTTATTTGTCCTAAGCCCCAGGCATCCGGTTACCTTTGTTTGCGGATCTCCACCGCCTGCTTTTGCGCTATTGTTACTTACGACGTCTCTTCTCTTACGCAATTCCTAACTAGTTGTAGTTAGCCTAAGGACCGGAATAAGAGGTCTCGGCGTATCGGGGCTGCTAGGCTCCTTTCTCATGGGAGGGGTTCGCATCCAACTCTTCTCGATACCCGGTCATTGGCAACATCTTCTAACTCGTTAAGCGCAAATAGCCTATATAAATAAGATAACTTTGACAGTAAAAGTAGTTTGTTCAATTCCAGTCGCCAATCCCGTATCAAATTAGGTCTCAAATCGAGGCTGCTGCTTCAGATGATGTGACTTTTCAGTTCGTACTTGATTTCTAGCGATTTCCAGTACTATTTCACTAATAGACGGCCCTATGTCAGTAATAGTCAGTAAGGCAATTGAGTGAAATACACTTGTGGAATCGGCATGAGTTAAGCATTTTTTGAATTACCTTTTTCTGTATTAGTCGAAGCTTTTTTTCCAGAATCAATCATTGTGGGTTTGGGGATAAAGGTCAGAACCATTTCTTGATTCCGTTGAACCTTCACTTCAGTGCCTTTGGCATTTAGTCATTCCTTTCATTGATCGGATAGGAGTTTTCGCTTCTTCTCTTCCTTTTGTTATTAGCTTCCGCTTCCTCTCCTTCATGACTTCCACTTTCTTCGATTGGATGTCTTAGTGCCTTTTTGAATGGATGTAGGATCCACTCTTATTCCTGCTAGAAGGATGGAATGGTTTTCCGATAATACAGAGCATACATAGTTCTGTCGTCCGGGTAACAGCTTAACAGGTCTGCCCGGGCGTTGCTGTCAAGAGAATGAGTTTTCCAATAGATAGACTATAAATGGTATGCTGGAGAGAAGAATAGGAATACGAGTTGTTCCCGAGTTAAAGTAACTGCGATGGCTCTTTCCTGCCTTTCATCGATAGGTAGCTTCAACGCTATACCCCTCTATTACAGATGTTGATGTTGTGTCACTTCCCCGCAAGACTTCCAATGTGTTGATTCTCGTAAAATGTGTCGATTCTCGGAGATGCATGCCGATGTGTTGATTCGAGGAGAATGAACTTCTTCAGAGGAGACCTGGTATGTCATCTTGCTTAGTTAGGTTGGTCGAGAAGGGGCATTGCCCATTGCCAAGGTATCAACCGGGGCTGATTGATCCAGCAATAGCAGGTGAGACTGAGCATCTTGTTGGGATGGTTTTCCCTGAAATTCGTATGAGTGTGAATTTGACTTTGATTCCTGCGTCTCTCGGTTCCTTCTCTGATTCGAGGGGGCTGGTACATAGAACCGGGGAGAGGCTAAAGGTAATTTCAGAGCTTCAAACATGACGGGATCCCGGGATGAATTGTTTCTCACTTTTGTCGTTGGTTCTCATGGACGTGAAGATATAGCTTGTGTGCTGTTAAAAAAGTTGCTGGTCTCCGCCCCTTCTATTAGCTATTAGTAGGGCTGCGTATCCGTAGTTTGAATCCACTTCTCAGCGGTCGAAGGCACAGTCTTCATCTCCTTGAATCGAATGTGATAATCTTCGAGAATCGCTTATGGCAAAGGACGATGCCCACGCTTCAGGTCGATCAGAAAGACAAAAAGGTGGAGCTCTAGTGCCATTTTCCGGATTTCTAGTAATTTAAGGGCATTCCGCCTCTGATAGCACCCTAAGATTTCAGATCAGGCCGAGGAATGTGTTGTCGAGTTTACTCAAAAGAAAGCGTGGATCGAGTTGATTGGGACGGTTAGCTTTCAACTAAATTCTGTTGCAGCGGCAGTAAGAGTTGCAGAGATAACAAAAAATGTATGGCATTCAATATCCCTTCAGGGAACCCACCTTTGAAGTGAAATTCCCAGTGGTTTTTGGTCATATTCCATCGGTGGTAGAGCTGCGAGACCAATGAGGAATTCTGTAAATGCATGACCCCTCTTTATCACCGCCACCCAGCTTTAAATGTTCTGGGTTTGCGACAGTAGCACCAAGATCTGCTGTTTTCTCAGTTGCTGGCTTGGGATGAAATTCCATATGATTAGTGGACCGATAGCCTCACGTTCCTCTTATTGATGGACGAATAGGAATTTCCCCTTTCTTCTTTTGGTCGTTTCCAAGTCTTGTGACTGTCAGTTACTCGGAAAGGAAAGTAGGCCCACGGAATCGCTCTTCTTAGGTATTTTCTGATCCATGGGTCGCATTAAAAACGAGATCGATGGAGCTTTCTTCTATTATTCCTCTCGCTACGATGACGGTATTGAAATAACAAGAACCCTGGCGGTACCAAAACTGACGCTAAGACTTTCCGGGATAGTATTAGGATCTCCTTGTCCTCGGTTGTGTTCCAAGCTGCTTTCACTCCGCTAAGAGATATGGGGGATACTCGTCGCTGAACGCCAACCCAATCTGGTCTTTCGTTGAAAATCTCTTTGATAAAGTGCGAGTTCGGTGGCACTGAGACAGATGACGATCCTGGTACTACATAATGAGAGAATCTTTGCACCAAACCCGTTGATGTATAGAGATGGGTGCGCTTCAATAGAAATGGATGCGCTTCCCACTAATTCTGTCTTGAGCCTTGAATGAACTACATTCGATTCCTTTGCGGAACCTGTGTCCACCCTTGAAGCCTAAATTCAGTGGTTTTTGAGCGTATTGGTTCCTCTCGGGACTTGGTCTGCAACGATTTCCTCTGTTTCGGGGCGTACTTCTACTCTCGACCTTCTCTTCGGCCGTGTTCTAAGCTGCTTCCATTCACTAAGAAAGGAGAAGGCCTATTGCGTGATTCGTCCGGTTGAACCTCCTTCTTCAGTCGGGAGGCAGACCAGAAGAGAAGTATGTCTCAGCAGTCTAAAAAGCGTATCGATGTTTCNGTCAACATAGACCCCAATTAGTCAGAGTAGCAATGGAAAGAAGTTGCGAAATGAAAATAGAGACTGAAGCTCGTCTTCCCGAAGCTCTCCATGTCGAAGAGCTCCACTCTGAAACTCCTTCTGGCCGAAGCTCTTGCTTGGTCTGCGGGCAATTTTTAGGAATGATTTGACACATTTGTAATAATGAAATGTCTCGTCTGTTAGCTTATGATATAAGGTGGTTGACCCATTATAAATGTATTAAATGTGTAGCAGAATAATGATGTGAGACTTCGACCTGGGAAATGAGGCCACGTGGTTCTTATCCAACGGTTACCAATTCGACCAGAACTCCATAAATAACAACTCTTGTAAATATTTGAATGTAATGCAACTATTTACACTTAAGAGTCATTCTCGAGCTTCTCTCTTGCTTATTTTATATTCTTGTTTTCTTGAGTTTAGATCATTTTACTTTGGCTAAGTTGTTTGATTGATTATTAATATGCAATTATTTTAAATATACGACTGGTGTCTGAACATTTTTGTTTTGCGTCATAGAGCCATGTCCATAGACTGTAAACAACTTCGACAAGTTTCCGGTTGTAAAGCGTTGTAATTTGCTGCACATATGCAAGTGGACTTGATATCTATTGTCCACGTCACTCTTACAATAAACAAGGTCAATATTAGGGCTGTAAATGGATCATATATGGACCAGATTTGCTTATATCCAATTCGATCCGATAAGAATAATTATCCGACCCGACCCGATAATCTGACGAATATTTGATTGTTAAATCCATATCCGTTTTATTATGTTATCGGATATCCGATCTGATAATTTGATCCAAAATTAAAGAAATTACGAGAAAAATAATATTGGAATCAACTTTTTATTTATTTATTTATTTTCCAATTTTTTCAATTCTTAAATTGGTTTAATAATTATAAAATTTTCAACATTTTATGTTTTGAATTTGATGGCTTTTTTATTCTAAATTTATTTATTTTCTCATTTATTCATTTTAGTCACAAATAACATGTCATAAAAATATTTTATCGACTTATTTAATTATAACAAATCGGATCGAATTGATCTATATTCATATTTTATTGATTTAGCCCCTGTTTGAGCCAAATTATTTTAGAATGAGAATAAAAAATATAGCCGTTATTCGGACTCACACAAGAGATAGAAAATTCGAATTTTGATCGGATTATGGATCAAAACGCTGAATCTATTTTCCATTATTTTTTTTAGATTCGGATTAAATNATTTTTCAAAGGCTTGGATAAAAAATGCAAGATTGACAAAAATTTGGGACCATTTACATCAATGTTCCATCAAATAACAATAAACATTTAAGTTTAATTAGTTATTTTTTAAACAGAACTATCAATTTAAATAAAAATAAAATTTAATTATATTTCGTTAAAGGTTGAGGTGGCATTATGTTCTTTAACCAGACGAAGATAAGAAACAAAAGACTACATAGTCATATCGAATACGACTTCATTTATGAGGTGTCCAAAGGTTAAGTGTAGTTTGAGTTGAGAGTCGTGTGGTGGGATTTTTTATGATAGTCACATACATAAACTAGAATTCGATTCAAAATGAAAAAGCTTCTTTGACTTTTATTTGTGATTTTACTAAAATCTTTAAATATTCGCGACTTTTTAACGGTTAAATGAATGGAAATTGTCAAAATCATAGTATTTCTTCTATTAATATGATAGTGCAGGTTTCCTACGGTTTAACATAACAATTGATAATTATTTTTTAGTTCTTTTTATTTATCTAGTAGCCTCAACAATCTTGAACATGATTAAAAAGAAAATGATATAAAAAATGAATAATGTTATTCACAGACGGCGCTTATCGATAAGTGATAATGTGATATTTAGGCGGCTTTAATTGATTTGTCACTTAAAATGAATGACAAATCAGTTAAATGAATGACGACTTTAATTGATTTGTTCATCGTACCGGGCTTGCCTAGTGTCATTTACCTCTCATGTGTGGTTTGCGAAATACTACATATTAAGTGGGGTTTACCCAGTGCGCGCTCACAAGCCTCCGTCCCTTCGAGGTGGTCGGGACTCCGCTGGCAGATAGCGACTACTAGTTCCTACGTCGTCAATAATAATAATAATACATACTATACATACATTTAATCTGTCCATTGAACCAAAAAATAAAAAATAAAAAATAAAAAATCTTAATTTTTTATTATTTATTTAGAGGTACAAAATTGACCATAAATCAATTCCCATTTGAGACTGGAAAGTTTCAAAAATGGATATACTTCCCTTGAAACTTCTTCTCTTCTAGTTTATGACCAACTCTTTTCATGAATTATTTACTAACCTTAGGTTTATCGACAACCCCACCCCACCCTCCTTAGGTAAGAATGCAAGATAATGTGTGCCTAAATCATTTATTTAAGACGACTTTACATGCAAGTGGACTGTGACTGTGTTTTTTTTACTTGACATTCATGCATCATTAAAATGTCTGATATCATCACAATACATAAGATCAAATAATGGGAACAGAGTATTATATAATTCATAGTCTAATGACACGATTATTACATCCATTCTAGTCATATTATATCGTTAACTCTGATAACATGATTTATCGAGATTTCTTAATTTTTGTGAACGGAAAGATAATAACATGTACTCGTCGAAGTATTAAAATCGATTTGACTATATATTTATGTTTAATTGTTAGTTAACATTTTTAGTTACAGATTCAATGAATGTTAGAAGTCTCGATAAATTACACTTGAAAATAGGCAATTAGACAGAATTTCAAGATTGTTGCCTAACACAACATCCAGCACAACTGCAAATCTCAATTTTGGAGCAAAATTTGTAACATTTAGTCATTTCTCTAAACTAATGGTTAGATCGAATATACCGTGAGACGGTATTAAAATGAATAAAAAATTAAAATTTTATCTACAGCGTTCATTTAGATAAACATGTTCTAATATTTTCTCTATCAATTTTGTGTACAGGAAAAAAAAGGAAAAAAAAAAAAAAAAANATCTAACAGTGAGCCATTCGTCCGAACCGAACCAACGAGGCTGATGATCGCTCACTAGTCCCTGCAGCCTCTCCACCGGTGGAATAGACATTGACCCAGTTGTCAAATTCGCCTGCTTGCAAAACCAAGAGCCAGAGTCCGATGAATATTCCGGCGAGGGCAAAGATGTAATTGTCCAATCTGGGAAATCAAATGGACACCTAGGAGAGGTTGAGGCACTATATTCATCATGTCTTTCTTTCAATGACACAGTGTCGTCGAAATCTTGATCATCAACAAAGGGATGATTTAAAAGCATATCAGCCGTCCATCTTTTACTTGGGTCATTAGCAAAACATTTTTCCAGAAAATCTTTTCCTTTTGATGATAAATTTTCAGGCACCTGCGGCACTTCCCCACGAACGCCGATTCTCATCAGTAGCTCCGCCACGCCGGAACACCTCCATGGCGAAGCTCCACCGACCATCTCCGCCACCACACACCCAAGTGCCCATATGTCCGCCGGAGGACCCTGCTCGTTTCTGGTGGCCATCTCCGGAGACATATACATCGGTGTACCCCTCAATTCACACCCAAAATCACCCACTTTTTCTCTTCCAACTCTCTTCGCCAAGCCAAAATCCGCAATTTTTACACCGCCGTTTGGGCCCAAAAGAATGTTCTGAAGCTTAATATCACAATGAACATAACCAAACTTGTGAATATAATTAAGCCCTTTAAGTAAAGCCTTTGTATACCGCCGGACTTCACTCTCCGGCAGCCGACTACCCCGGCAATTCTTCACCTTATCAGCCAAAGCACCGCCTGAAGCATACTCCAACAATACATTATACAATTTCTCACCGTTCTCATCAGTAAAATCTTCTCCAAAGCAACGAATGATTTCTGGGCAATCTTTAAGCTCATCAAGTATCAATTTCTCGTTCATAAGCGAATCAGAAAGAGACGACCCACAAGATTTCACGGCCATCACTGGTGGAATTTGACAGCTCCGGCTTCTGGGTATAGCTATATTCACCGTTCCAAAGCTTCCATTACCCAATTTTTCACCACGAACCCAGTTCATTGCAGACTGTAATATCAGAATACACAAATTTTTTCGATGTATCGGTTGTTCTTAGCCTTTCTTTTAAGAGAGAGAATACAGAAAAAGGAGTTCAAGAACTAATTGAATTGAATAACAAAAGGGTGTTCTGTAATGAATTTATATACACGAGGACTTGGGGATTTATTAATTGTTTGTAAAAGTGACCCAAAAACGTGTGTAAATGGATTTGTTAGAATAAATAAAAAAGCACGTGATCCTGAAGGATATTTCGCGCTGAGCTCGCATGGCTGAAATGGCGTACTCCAGTTTTGAACGTGTGTCATATGGTTGGAGAAATTATTGAGGATCTTTTTGTTTTAACAATGACCACGCAATTCCATTTATTTATTCAAAAAAGAAAGATCACCGATCGATCAACTAAGCAGTGTAATAAATAAGATATTATTTTTTGGAAAAATCTAAGTGTACCCTCTTGTTTACTATAAGGGTTACTTAAATGCCATAATGCCGCCCCCTATTGGAGGGTCGGCGACTCGGCGGGCCCATATTGGAGTACTTGTAGCATAAACAAAGGAGTACTTGTAGCATAATCCATATTTTTTATATCAGTATAAGTCATTTTTTTAAAAACTCATTTTCAAACACACGTTCTCTCGATAAAATATTTTTGTACGTAAATCTAAAATCTTTTCTTATTTTTAATCACACGTTCTCTAGAAAAATCGCTATTACAAAACTCGTATTTACAAAAAAATAGGTTCAAACATAGCCTTAGCACCAAAATAGGCTAAATTATTGTCCTTCATTAGTACTTGTATGTGTAATCCCGAGTTACAAAATGTAAAGAAAAACTTTGCTCATGTTTGAGCCAAATTTTTATTTTTATTTTCATTTTTCTACTCATTTTTCAATCACACATTCTACAATAAAATAATATTTTTCATCACATCAATAATTTTTCTTTTTTTTTTCAACCACACATTCTCCATTAATGTACTATTTCAGAATACATTTTTTCAAAATAATGGCTCAAACACACTTCAAGAAAATACTCATCTAAGCCTCTGTTTGGTACACATTAAAATTTTCATTTTCATTTTCAACCACACATTCTTCAATAAAATAATATTTTCTATCATATCAGTAATTTTTCCTTCTTTTCAACCACACATTCTCCATCAATCTACTATTCCATAATACATTCTTCCAAAATAATGTGGATCAAACACACCCTAAGTTAATTTAAATTGCATATTATTTTGTTGATTTTTACTTATTTCCAATCCTATGATCGTACACTCTGAAGTTTAAAAGCATATTTAGGAAACGTTAATAAACTATATTATTTATAAATAGATAAAAATAAGTGATATATATGGATAGTACTTGTAGATTCATCGAAAATGTGGATAAAAAATAAGTTAAGTATTTATAAATATAAGCCAAAGATAGATTAAATAATTATAAACTCGTAAACAGATAGAGACTCCAATTGGTTTTGTAAACAAGTTGCGTCTACTAGAGCTTTATGAAAACGTCCATTTTATCCATTGCTTGTAGTGATGCCCAACGCACTCGAGATGTTTCGTGATGGTTACAAATTGCAAGTAATTGGCAAAGCTAGAAATCAAATAAAATAATAAAATCTCATAATTTAAATTTAATTATTATTGATTAAGAAAAGGTGCATTAAGTTAAGGTCCGTTTGTGCCAGATTTTAATCTGATTTTAATTTAAGTCAAAGTCTAACAATCAATATCAACAACATCTTTTATCGGCCCCATGTCTTTTCAACCACGCATTTCAAAAATTTCTATCACAATCCACTTAAAATTTGATTTTAATCTACACCAAATACCCTTTTAATATTAGAAGGGAACTGACTGAACTTGACAATTAAGAAATTTAATCGTACGTGTTTATATCTTCAAGCGTATCTAACATGTCTATTTTAATGTAACAAACACGTTTTCAAATAAGTAAACAAGCAAAATACCTCACAATTTTAAGTCATTTTAGCCCTTTTAAATTATTTACTAGGCTTTAAAGAATCTTAAATGCTATCCATCTATCTTGTGAAATATCTTTGGGTATAAATCAAGTTCAAACAATTGATTGACTTTCACAAGTTTTAATTGTTACCAAGTTAACAAATATAAATTAAATATTTAGAAGGTTTGAAACTTGATTGAAGCTTCAATTGATTTTGAACAAATTTGGAACAAGTCAAGTCATGTACTATTTGAAGAATAAGGGTGGGTGGAACGTTCCATCGAGTGTCTAGCATCGACCAAGATAATCACGATGTAGAATTGCTTCATGCCATTGTTTGTAGAGCGGCGGATACTGTAATGTTCCGTTCTTTTAGAAGGGAAAAAAAAAAATTTATTAAAAATAATTTTGACCCACTTTGCCAAACAGTGAAATAGAGCCAGCAGCAGAAAAAAAGTAGTTGACTTTAAATTATTGTTTCATGATTGGCTGAAGAATTATATATTTTTTAAATTTAATTAAAAGAATATCCTAATCTAGTGGAGNTGCTTCATGCCATTGTTTGTAGAGGGGCGGATACTGTAATGTTCCGTTCTTTTAGAAGGGAAAAAAAAAAATTTATTAAAAATAATTTTGACCCACTTTGCCAAACAGTGAAATAGAGCCAGCAGCAGAAAAAAAGTAGTTGACTTTAAATTATTGTTTCATGATTGGCTGAAGAATTATATATTTTTTAAATTTAATTAAAAGAATATCCTAATCTAGTGGAGTACGGGTACAAGCATTCACCATGAGGAATCTACCACTTGGGAATCGATCCTGCCTTCTTTGGGGACTATTTTGTAAAATTCATTACATACCTAATTATTAAATGCACCGTTTTGCTTATCACGTGGAATTTTATTTTATTTTTATTTTTTTGAGTTTATCACATGGAACCACTTATTTGAACAAATTCCCCTGTCGGTGATCGGTGATTTCAGGATAAAGTCATAAAAAGAATGCCAAGAAATTCAATTGCTTTTATCCCACCATTTTTGAATAATTCTAAACTACAAAAATATATATGTTACAATATTTCAAAATAGTCAAGTCGAGATGAACATCAAAAAAACTTAATATTGATATGTTAAATCCTTTATATTGCTAACGTCTAGGTTCAACCTCCTAACTCAGACCATTTTACAGGATTATTCAAACGAACTCGTTTCACAAATTAGAAAAAAAATATATATATTTTATCCAGTTTTGTTATTAACAAAAATCAATATTCGTTCTATACTCAAATGAATATTGAGTCTCCTTTCAATTTTTTTTTTTAATAGAAATGATAAATTATACCTTTACTTATAATTAAAATATTAAATGCATAAAACTATCTCCAAAAAAAATCATAATATCATGTATGGAGTAATATCTGTCCAAAAATTAGTGGAAGTGGAAGAGATTGCACCACACAAAGATATTGACACGTTTTCAACACAAAATAATGCCCTAAAAAATATTTTATGCATGCAAAACTAGTCTTAATTTGGAGGTATTTTTGGACCATTCTTATATGGGTATCTACTATTTAGCTTTGTAGGGTTGACTCTTTTTGTAATTTGACTTTCTTAGTTCAATGTATTATTCAAATTGTCAAGTGTATCCCATACTAGATAAGACATACAAATTTTGTAGAATGGATTAGATCGTATGGGATATTGGGATAACTATACAAAATTTTAAACCCAGTGGATTAGATAGTTTTGAATCATTCTAATTGTCGAGATTGTGAATATACACAAAATTAATCTAGATATTTGTATTTATTTTTTAAAATAGATATCTTTAGATTCTCTAGCGTGACATAAACTGGTCATAAACCATGACAAGCATCAAAATATTAGGGAGTGCATACCAAAATTTATGTCGGGCCTTTTGACGTACCAAACTTTGGGTTTGAGCAAAAAATCAATTACGAAGAAATTGACAAGTTGAAGAATGAATTGACAATATCTCAACTTTCCCATAATTAGCCAATAAACAGAAGTTTGGATTAGGTCCAAAGGCGGAACCAGCGTGAAACAAAATATTTTTGTACTAGATTTGAAACATACATCATTTTTTATTTTTTATTATTTTTTTTAATGTTACATTTGAGAATTTAAGTGGACTTGGGACAGTCCAATGGCCCATGGTTTAGGTAAAATTAATCCTCAGATTTCGTTCCAATCCGAACCAACACCCAACGGTGCAACCGCATTGACCTTAGACAAATTAGAACGGCAATCAAAACATGTGAATTCAACGGTCAAAAATCAAGAGATGGCGGCAGAAGCAAAGCCAAAAGCCACCCAGCCTTTTGGTCTACTGGCCGTCAAAGTACGGTCACTAGTGGTGTACCGTTTTGTCCCACCCAGCAGAAATACGTAGGGAGAGGAATAATTATTTTATAATAATAATAATAATAATAATAATAATAATAATTAAGCCAGTGCATAAAACCAAACATTAAGTTTGACATTTTTAAAAATCGGGTTTTGTCTTTATTTAATCAAAAATTAGGTTTTAATTTCACAATTAATATTAATAATAATATTTTAAATTAGATTAATCTATATACCCACCATACCACCTACCCCACCAAATTTAAATCTCATTTCCCAAACCCTAATCATTTCTTCTCCTCTCTCTCTTCCGTCTCTTCTCCTCTCT
>CAIGRF010407685.1:0-17595 GCA_903798235.1 Fraxinus ornus
AATAAATACACTACATTAATCTACCCATGGAGTAAAACACATTCAGGCAAAGAAATATTTTGTCCAACTAACGGGACCCACTAAAACAATTGGTCAAAAGTTGGTCAAACCAACTAAAAAAATAATTTTTTCCAACAATCCCCTACATGAATGGAAATTAATGCAATAGATTATACAGACCTTATAGAGATCAGACGAAATGTTATCGCATATGGATATGTATCTTATGGGTTTGAACATTCCGTAGTAGAATACTATCAGATTTACTTGACTAATCAGTGAACGCAGTGTTTTGAACCGTCACCCGTTGGTGTAAACCAAGACAATAGTATCAACACAATAACCTTCCTAACAATTCGAGTTCTCACTATTGTATTAATTTTGACCCTGAACAACTCTTAAATTTCATAAGTGCTTTTGAACCATTCTCATAGAAGCGACCACTCTTCACACTTATATATGTGATCTCTTATTAAGAGTACGTGTCATACCCACACTTAGATATACCAAGATATATGAATCATTAAAAGAATAGCTTAACTTAGAACTTTCTGCATATAGTACTTTCTTATCATAACAATAGGTAGGAGTTAACTCTGAAGTGCTTCTTTGAATTCTTCATAACTTAATTGTCCAATTGAACCAAGATTTTGGGATCTTCAGTCAACAAGGTTGGGTTACCATTATAAAAATTCTTGCGTAGTAGGCTTTAAACTCATTCTCCTTGATAGCCAGTATATTTGATTTCTTGGTAAACCTTTTGTAAGCGGATCACTCTACCGATACCCGACTGACTATCACAATGTATACTAATTGCATGCACATGTTTAAGCCAACATGGAATACCATCAGTTTCATTTACTTCAAAATCAATTAGGATTTTATTCTTCTTCCGAAATTATTCCTTCGTCCCTACATTATTGATATTTTGCAATACAGCCTCAAAAAATATCAATAGTGCAGGGACAAAAGAATAATTTCGGAAGAAGAATAAAACCAGAATCGTTTTTGGAGTGAACGAAACCGAGGGTATAGGGGTCTATTTATAGAAGTTGAAATGTTGTGTCTAAAAGACACAACAGCCGAAAAGTTGTGTATTCAACAGACACAAACCGTCAACCACCTTCTAGAATAATAATATAAATTAAATGTATTATTATTTTAAATAATAATAAAATAATATAAATCAAATATTATTTTACCAAAAATATATATCAGCTTGACCCAAATCCAAGCCCATGACCCGTGACCCGTGACGACCGGTTGGATGGCGACACGGCGCGCGCACGAGATTTGGCCCAACCTACTAGCATGTATGTTTTCTCCCCTTCAAAGACTATTTGTACACCTTGGGGCCCAAGCCCAAGTTTCAAACTTGAGCAATATAAAGTGGTTTATATTTTTTTAGCTTTCTTACGTGGGATTGACACTTTTTCAATTTCCCACGGATTTTTTATTCCAATTTATTGCAATTTCAAGTGATTATCTTTTGGCTTTAATTTCTCTTTCACACTAAATTAATTTCGAGAAAATAAATACACTACATTAATCAACTCATGGAGTAGAACACATTCGACCAAAGAAATATTTTGTCCAATTAACGGAACCCACTAAAATAATTGATCAAAAGTTGGTCAAACCGACTAACAAAAACCAATTTTTCCAACATGTTCAGCACGATGCGTCGAACATGATATGTACCTCTAGTAAAGAGTATTCATATTTCCTAGTCGGACGTGTAAACTAGTAATATAATTGAACTTAAAAAGGCAATTTTGGTAAGTTGATGTGATAGAATAACTTAATATTACTACAGATCAATCATAGATTTGCAAAGAAAAGAAAGATAACCAAACTCAAATTTCGCAGTTAAAAACTTTGAGAGCGCTCATGATCATGGAATCTAGTAAAATGTTTGTACCTTAAATTGAGGTCATAAAGTACAAAAATATAATTATNCTCATGGAGTATAACACATTCGGCTAAATAAATATTTTGTCCAATTAACGGGACCCACTAAAATAATTGGTCAAACCGACTAATAAAACCAATTTTTCCAACATGTTCAGCACGATGCGTCGAACATGATATGTACCTCTAGTAAAGAGTATTCATATTTCCTAGTCGGACGTGTAAAGTAGTAATATAATTGAACTTAAAAAGGCAATTTTGGTAAGTTGATGTGATAGAATAACTTAATATCACTACAGATCAATTATAGATTTGCAAAGAAAAGAAAGATAACCAAACTCAAATTTCGCAGTTAAAAACTTTGAGAGCGCTCATGATCATGGAATCTAGTAAAATGTTTGTACCTTAAATTGAGGTCATAAAGTACAAAAATATAATTATCAAATTTGGTGGGCAATTATATTTTGAGTAAATTGACATGGAAGGGCATCATGTTTGCACAAGTATGACCAATTAACCAATATAATATTTTCTAACAAAGTATGCATTGGCATTGATTTTTTGAAATCACATTTTCCCACACTTAATTTTTAAAAACATATTCTTAAAAAAAAATGCCATTTTTCATATTCTCCACATTTCTTAACCACATATCCTTAAAAAAAATCACTACTCAAAAAATCAAGTTCACACAAGGATTAAATGCCATAGACAACTTGTGAACAAACAAAATCTGGGACATGTTTAAGAGTTACGACCTTGAACTTGCCTCATGCGTAACACGTGATAAACACATAATTTACACAATTGCACTGTGACATGCATAAAAAAGGGAGATGAAAATAATACTTCTGTAACTCTATAATTTAGCTAATATTGCACTCGATTAATAATTGACAATCAACCAAAGAAGACTAATAGGTCTTAACAGAATGTGATTATGCTTTAAGTATCCGATAGATTTGTATAATACCACACAACATTAACAAAAAAGTTAGTGTCAAACAACGAGATTGTATGAAACAAGTATCTAGATTAGTAGGACATTAGATGCATTAACAAATTGTTTAATAAGGTGGAATGTAAAACATCAAACAAATTGAAATTATTAATAAAGCCAAAGTTAAAATCATATTGATTGCAGAATTGTGTTCAATCTTATCCGGGTTTAAAGATCCGACATCTAATAACCGGGAACCTATATTCAGTCAACCCGTGAAAGTCCAGTCACTACCACACTATTTGCATAATTATAGGGTAGTTGTGTCCACTGGCCCTTTTATTATTTTTCATTTAGAATGTATACTTATATAAATCCATCGTAATAGATATTTTTGATTATTGATTATGCACTACTGTCATTTTCTTTTCTTTCTTGCTCTTGTTCAGTTAAATTAAGGGAAAAACTCAGAGAAAATGGAATGCAACAATGACAGGTAACTTCAGTTTCTTGAATTTTAATTGATTCTCGTCTTTGTTTCTAAGTTTGATTTTTGGGATGTTTTTGCTTCGTCCTTTTTTTTTTTTCTTACTTTTGTTTTTGTGATTTTTGTCGATGGGTAAATTCTAGAAAATGCAGACTGAATTAAGTCTTTTTTTAAAAAAATAAAAAATAAAAATTGTTGGATTATGAGATGAAATGATGTTATGTAAAATAAGTTGTGCTTAATTTTGTGTTTTGCTTACTGGTTTTGTTCAATTCTGCTTCAATCTGATGAACAAATTAGAGATAAGTTGTGTCCTTCTTGTGTGTGATCTTAATAATTTTGCTAAATATGCCTGCCAATTTTTCTGCTTTAAATTACTGGATTTATCTGTTTTAGTACTTAATCTGGAGTTACTCTGTTCTTGAGATTTTTTTTTTGTTGCTGGATCTGCATTCTCTTGTGTCGAATTCTCTGCTGATGCCTTTTCTTTATTATCATGTTCAAAGATTTGCATTTTGGATATTTTCCATATATTGAGTGTTCTTCTGAATTTCAACCTCGGCGTGTTTGGTAGGTAGCCTTACACGAGAACTTAGACTTTTTTTTTCATTGTTAATACGGTCGTGTGCAATTAACCGTACCTAACATTTTTGTCACTTCGGAATATTTAGTCACATTAAGGTTAACATATCGAAATATTTCTGTCTGAAATTGTTACAGTATGTGGGATTGGCAAAGTCAGGCTTACTCTCTTGAAGAAAATACCGGATTAGGTGAGTCTTATGGCGGTTTTCGATCTACCCTTTGCAATTTATACAATTGAATGAGGTTACCAATTTGAACTTGTCTTAATATGTTGGGCAGATATACCCGAATGCCTAATGAATGGAATAAACGAAAACGAAGATCTCTCTTACATGTTTGACGATGAAACTACCCCGGCTAAGGCCTGTGGAGATTTGGCGTATCAAGTAACTAGCTTTGGTAGGCTATTACGTTGTTATAAACATATGTAGTCTCTATCTTTTTTCACTTCTGTTTTGTTTATTTGTTGATCTTTTCTAAAAGAATATACTTTTGCAACTTAACGATTTCTCTTGAAAATGACTTAAAGCGTTAACCCAACACCAAAATCGAGTCTTACTATATGTTTATGTCAAACATCTTACATGAACAAATGAACTTGCAAAATGGCTTCATACCCCAAAAAACACGAAGGGTGTGTACTAGGCAAAATGCTGCTTACACAGTTACTCGTCATTTTGCATAAACTGCAGAAATTACAGGCGAAGAGTTGGAGAATTGCGGGGAACCTTCTTCACAAGTGAAAAGGCGGCGAATGCTACAGTTTGAGTCTGAAGTTTTGGATGCACCTCTTTGTAAATACGAGGCATTTTTAAGATCAAAGGTTGTTCTTTTCTATTGAAAATTCTCATGTCTAGCATTATGCAATTCTGGCACGACTACTTCTAGAAACGGTGTTATCCCATTATTAACGTGTTTATCTCTGCATTTCTTTACAAGAAACCAAATTTGAAATATCTAATTTTGTGGATTTTGCATTTTGAAGTCATTTCTAGTTAATTTGTAAATCTATGTTGTGACATTTTATATCTAGATTAGTTATCCTGTTGGTGAAGAAATGATTTTTGAAGCAAATTGTGATCTGTGAATCAAGATTGAGCGGAAAATTGATGGCCTTTATCAATATGTTCTCTTTATACTTCATCAAAGTGAGTTGAACCTCGTAAACAAGTTAGTTCTGCAGCATCAGCTTGAACGTTAATAGATAATGTGTTTTTAATTTCTATGATTAGGAAACACCAGAGTCTCTTGAAGTGGCTTCATCTGAAATTTCACAGTGGGTTGGCGGATTTACAGGTACTGTTCTTGCAAATTTTTCTATTCGGATATTGATAGGGACTGATCTATAGTTATGTAGAGGATTTCGACTAATAATTGTTCATACTTCTGTAGAAGGCACGTTCGCCTCCAATAATGAGTGCTTAGACCCGTCATCTGAAGGATGGCTTGCCAATTGCTTTATTGATTCAGAGATGCAATATAAATCCGAGGACATGTACGTCTTGTTTTAATTTCTTGCCCCAATTTACTCGTAAAAAAATATTTTCCTGATTAGCTTATTGTGTACAGTAGTAGTGTTTCTGGGGCATCTGATGTTCAGATTGATATCACAGGTATGCGAAAGTAGTCTTTTGTTGTCATCCTTAAGATTTTCGACCTTTTCTATGTTGTCATCGATAAATATAAAATGTACTTTGCAGAGCTTTTTGACGCCCCTCCTGAATATGAAGCTAATGCAGTCCAAAAACTTCCCATTCGTCCCTGTAAAAACATTGTTTTCAAAGGTATTTGTTTTTACTTTTTCCTTCTTATTGTTAATTATGATGAATAAGCGCCATTATTCGACCTTAACTATTTTCAATTAATCAGGTCGAAAATCATACATGCAGACGCCTTCTAAAGCAGCCTCTTCTATCGTCTATCCATTTGCGTTCATTAAACCGTGTGGCATGCATGGAGATGTGACTCTAAAAGACATAAACCAGAGGATACATACTCCATCAGAATCAGAGGAAAATAATGAAGATCATGCAGTTTCTTATCCGACATCTGCTATTTCTGGAAAGCCTGTAGTCGGGAAAACTAAAATTCGAACTGAAGGTGGAAAAGGCAGCATTACAATTACAAGAACCAAAGGGTAACTATATTGGCACTTAGGAGGGACGAAACCTAGTACCAAAGCTAACTTTAAGGTCAATCTTGTTCGAAAAATACTCGTAACTACTTCTAAGTATAGCCCGTTTCTTTTAAGAAGATGAACTATCCATGCAAATCGCAACAACCCGTTAGTGTATAATGTATTTTTCGTCTCTTTATATGTTCTATTATCTGCCTTCAACTATTTGTGTATATTTGTATGTTTTATTGATGAATTTTGGACAATGAAAACCCTCAATCACTTCTAGGTGGTTAAAGTTAGTTTGGAAAGAATGAAAGAAATCCATGAGCAGCAAACCGGTCCGGGTCTTGCTCTCTTATGCGCCCGTGTCTATTTTCATTAAAGGTCATGCTATATGTACATAAGGATTGATATATTGATTTACATTCATGTAAGTTGACAAATTTTAGTACATTGATCTTGATAGTGCTTTTTTCAATTAACTACTAGATCTTTGACATATAGGGGTATCAATCAAGGTGTACACTTTGTGTGTACAAGTAGATTATTCATTTTATTAATTAGTACCCATTAAGGGGTTGTTTGAGCCCCCCCCCTTTTTTTTTCAAAGACTCATTTTGCAGTAGTGTTATGATGGAGAATGTGTGGATAAAAAATAAGAATAAATTTTGAATTTGCGTGTAATATTATTTTATTGAAAAATGTGTGATTGCAATAGAGTTAAATTACTGTTCAAGAATGCATTTTGATAATAAAAAAATAAAAAATAAAATTGAGTCCAAACAAGGGTTAAATTAAAATTCATTTTTCTCTATTTTCTTATCAATTATACAATTTTCAATAAAATAATATTACACATAAATCTAAAAGAATTTCCTTCTTTTTTAAACACACATTCTTAAAAAAATTACTATTCTCTTCGTTATAATTTGAAAAATGGAATCCAAACATGTGCTAAGTTCTTTCCCCTTTTTCTTCCTTTGTCCACTTTCATTGACATAGAAAATAGTAGTACTATATTTATCTTGTGATAGTAGAAGTTAAAATTGTTGGGTACAATCATCTTTTTGAAAGGGAAAAATGCACAACTGTCCAACTTTAAAGATACACTTTTAAATTTCACAAATTTGTGAAATTCTTTTAAAAATAAAGTGTAAATATGTTTTATTAATTAAATAGGTTATATTCACAATAATATACATTTTATGATTTCATAATCACAAATTTTATTGATCACAATTTATTTATCAGTTACAAATTATTAAATTAATTGATTATAATTTATTAATCGTTCTAAATAAAAAACAATTATATATTACTACTTATTTATTGATCACAATTTGTCAAATTAATTGATCGAAAGTTATTTATCGATCACAAATTATTAACTTATATTATGATCATAAATTATCAAATTAGTTGATCACATTTAGCCAGTACACAGATCACCACAGGCCATCGTACACACTACGCACCGCCACAGATCACCATGTATTCACACCATTTGTCAGTCCGACCACCACATACACCACCTTCACATTTCGCCAATGACTTCAAGATCTAAATCGAAAGGGGATTTCACGCACCTCAAAGCCATAACACAACCACCATCCCCTGTCTCCACCTCAAAACAAATAATCAATACATGATCACACCACCTACACCTTTCACTAGACTATTGCCAACTGTAGTGTTGGACCACCACAATCACCGCTCCCTCAGTCGTTCCATTGTACTTCTCGAACATCACCAAATACATCTAATGCTACCAAAATTCGTACATGAGCAAACTTGAACTAGATGGAAGAACTCCGCGTGATCCGATCTTCAATACCTGAAACAAAGGCCTCGAGGTGTCCTTGTCGCTCCTCTGATACTTAAGTCAGACAAATGCTTAGGAGAAACTTATGCTGAATACTATAAAAAAATGTACCTGGATAAAGAGGCTGTGATACTTATTTATAGAGGTTGGTGGCGGAGTCCCAGAAGGACTGAACTTCCCTTATTAAAGGTGTTTGTGTTGTGTTAGGATTGCACAATTTGAGTTAAGGTGAATTTTATGGTAATCTGGAGGTTTGTGTTTGTATTGAACCAATATTCCATGGGCATGTATGGTCATGGGAGAACACGTGAGTTAGGGGATGAGGAACTGACCAATTGTGGGGCCCGGCCTGCTTGGACCCGATCCTTGGAAATAGCCCAAATTATTGGGTTGAGATCGGGCTGTTTGGTTCGATACATATGGGCCCGACCTCCATTAGGATCCGATCTCAATAATAGGCTAACAAGCCCAGTCAAAGTGGGACAGGTCAAGCAACCGGGTCGAGTTCGGGTTTAATACCATCACACGCCCCCATGCATCTAGACCGCAGCTGAAAGTTAAGTTTCATAATCACAAATTTTATTGATCACAACTATTTTTTTGGTGACAAATTATTAAATTAATTGGTCACAATTTATTAATCGTTCTAAATAAAAAATAATTATATATCACTACTTATTTATTGATACCAATTTATCAAATTAATTGATCAAAAGTTATTTATCGATCACAAATTATTAAATTAATTGGTCACAAATTATTAACTTATATTATGATCATATATTATCAAATTAGTTGATCACATTTAGTTAGTACATAGATCCTTACACACCATCGTACGCACTACGCACCGCCACAGATCACCATGGATTCACACCATTAGTCAGTCCGACCACTGCATACACCGCCTTCACCTTTCACCATATGACTTCAAGATCTAAATCGAAAGGGGCCTTCACGCACCTCAAAGCCATAACACAACCACCATCCCCTGTCTCCACCTCAAAACAAATCATCAATCCATGATCGTACCACTTGCACCTTTCACCAGACTATTGCCAACTGTAGCGTTGGACTACCGCCATCACCGCTTCCTCACTCACTCCATTGTACTGCTCGAACATCACCAAAACACATCTGATGCTACCAAAATTCGTACATGGGCAAACTCGAACTGGATGGAAGAACTCCGCGTGATCTGATCTTCAATACCTAAAACAAAGAAATTATTAAATTAATTGATTACAATTTATTAATCGTTCTAAATAAAAAACAATTATATATCACTACTTATTTATTGATCACGATTTATCAAATTAATTGATCAAAAAGTTATTTATCGATCACAAATTATTAACTTATATTATGATCATAAATTATCAAATTAGTTGATCACATTTAGCTAGTACACAGATCACCACAGACCATCGTACACACTACGCACCGCCATAGATCACCATGTATTCACACCATTTGTCAGTCCGACCACCACATACACCACCTTCACATTTCGCCAATGACTTCAAGATCTAAATCGAAAGGGGATTTCACGTACCTCAAAGCCATAACACAACCACCATCCCCTGTCTCCACCTCAAAACAAATAATCAATCCATGATCACACCACCTACACCTTTCACCAGACTATTGCCAACTGTAGTGTTGGACCACCACAATCACCGCTTCCTCACTCGCTCCATTGTACTGCTCGAACATCACCAAAACACATCTGATGCTACCAAAATTCGTACATGGGCAAACTCGAACTGGATGGAAGAACTCCGCGTGATCTGACCTTCAATACCTAAAACAAAGGCGTCGAGGTGTGTCCTCGTCGTCTCTCTGATGCTTAAGTCAGACAAGTGTTTAAAAGAAACTTATGCTGAATGATATGAAAAACATGCCTGAATAATAAGGTTGTGATACTTATTTATAGAGGTTGGTGGCGGAGTCCCAGAAGGACTGAACTTCTCTTATTAAAGGTGTTTGTGCTCTGTTAGGATTGCACAATTTGAGATAAGGTAAATTTTATGGTAATCTGGAGGTTAGTGTTTGTATTGAACCAGTATTCCATGGGCATATGTTATGGGGGAGAACACGTGAGTTAGGGGATGAGGAACCGACCAATTGAGGGGCCCGACCTGCTTGGACCCCGTCTTTGGGAATAGCCCAAAATTATTGGCTGAGGTGGGCCGTTCGGGTAGATACATATGGGCACGACCTCGATTAGGATCTGATCTCAATAATGGGCCAACAAGCCCAGTCAAAGTAGGTCAAGGTCGAGCAAGCGGGTCGAGTTCGGCTTTAATACCATCACATGCCCCCGTGCATCTAGGCCGCAACTGAAAGTTAAGTTTCATAATCACGAATTTTATTGATCACAACTTTTTTATCGGTTACAAATTATTAAATTAATTGATCACAATTTATTAATCGTTCTAAATAAAAAATAATTTATATCACTACTTATTTATTAATCACAATTTATCAAATTAATTGATCAAAAGTTATTTATCGATCACAAATTATTAAATTAATTGGTCAAAAAATATTAACTTATATTATCAACATAAATTATCAAATTAGCTAATCACATTTAGCCAGTAAACAGATCCACACACACCATCATACGCACTAGCACCGCCACATATCACCATGGATTCACACCGTTTGTCAGTCCAACCACCGCATACACTACCTTCACCTTTCACCAATGACTTCAAGATCTAAATCGAAAGTAGCCTTCACGCACCTCAAAGCCATAACACAACCACCATCCACTGTCTCCACCTCCAAACAAATCATCAATCCATGATCACACCACCTGCACCTTTCACTAGACTATTGACAACTGTAGCGTTGGACTACCGCCATCACCGCTCCCTCTGTCGCTCCATTGTACTGCTCGAACATCACCAAACACATCTGATGCTACCAAAATTCGTACTTGGGCAAACTCGAATTGGATGGAAGAACTCCATGTTATCCGATCTTCAATACCTGAAACAAAGGCGTCGAGGTGTATCCTCGTCGCCCCTCTGATGCTTAAGTCAAACAAGTGTTTAAGAGAAACTTATGCTGAATGCTATGAAAAACGTGCCTGGATAATGAGACTGTGATACTTATTTATAAAGGTTGGTGGCGGAGTCCCAGAAGGACTAAACTTCCCTTATTAAAGGTGTTTGTGTTGTGTTAGGATTGCATAATTTGAGATAAGGTGAATCTTATGGTAATCTGCAAGTTAGTGTTTGTATTGTACCAGTATTCTATGGGCATGTGTGATGGGGGAGAACACGTGAGTTAGGGGATGAAGAACCGACCAATTGAGGGGCTTGGCCTGCTTAGACCACGTCCTTGGAAATAGCCCAAAATTATAAGGTTGAGGTAGGGCCATTCGGGTCGATACATATGGGCATGACCTCGATTAGGACCCGATCTCAATAATGGGCCAACAAGCCCAGTCAAAGTGGTTTAAGGTCGAGCAATCGAGTCGAGTTCGGGTTTAATACCATCAACATCTAATTCCCTTTTCACCGTCGACTCACTGACTTGGTCGAAACCATGGTGAGTATCAAAGTCCTCATCAACGTCGATCGAGAAAGTGACAAAGAAATCAATAACGGTTGTGTGCGGTGGCTGAAATTGATTTTGAATACAAACTTAGTAATTAGGGAAGAAAACACAATGAGGGCCTATTTGTTTTGGATTAAAATCTGATTTTAATTTAAGTCAAAGTTAAACAATTAATATTAACCATATTTTTCATGGGTCCCACAACTTTTCAACCACACATTTCAAAAAATTCTATCACAATTTACTAAAAATCTAATTTTAATTCCCGTCAAACAATCCCTTTTGGGATATATTTATATTCATTGGACAACGGTGACCCAATTATCATCATTGTTTAGTGTAGATTAAAATCAGATTTTAGGTGAATTGTGATAGAAGCTTTTGAAAGATGTGGTTGATATTGATTGTTTGACTTTGACTTAAATTAAAATCANTGGGCGTGGGCGTGGGCGTGGGCGTGGGAGTTGGCGTTGGGGTGACGTGAGAGTAAGAATACCTAAGGGTGTCAATGAGCATGGTCGAGTCGGCTCGTGCGCGTCCCGACCAAAAAGAAGCTCGGATTTTCTTGCTCGAGTAGAGCCAAAGTTTGGTCGAAATTTTGAGACTTAGCTCGGGCTTCACTGAGTCGAGCCAAGTCGGCTTATATTTTTTTTTTTAATTCGTGAAATTATAAATTTTGTTTTTTAAACAATGTAGATTTTGTGCAATTTACACTATAAATAAAAGTTATATAAATTTATACCAATTTATATTAATTGTAAATCAAATTAGCCTGTCACGAGCCTGCCCGTGCTGCTCGACAAGCTATACGGGCTGGCCCAGGCTCGAGCCAAGTCTCGAAATTTGGGCTTGGCCCGAGCTGGGTCGGGGGCTCGTTTGCCATTCCTAGAAATACCTTAATTTTTTTTTATAAAAAATTATTAATTCCTAATTTTTGAAATTGAAGATAGCCCATATTTGACAATTATTATTTGAAAATCCTTCGTTTCTACATACTCATTTTTAACCACACATTTACGCAATAAATTTTTTTTGCACATAATCCCAAAAATTTTCCTCCTTTTCAATTACACTTTTTCCTAAAAATCATTATTCAAAATATTATTTTAGCCAAATAATGGCCATCAAACAAGGGCTTAATATGTAGATGGTGAAGGATATTAGTTTCATTCATTATACAAAACCCTCGTTTGGGCTCCATTTTAATGGAAATTTGGGGGAAAATGAGTTTTGCAATATTAATTTTTTGAAAAATGTGTGGTTAAAAAATAAGAAAAAAATTTAATTGATGTATAATATTATTTTATGAGAGAATACGTTGAAAAGGGGAGCCAAACATAGGCAAAATGAATAATAGCATTTGTATATTAGAAGTTACAAAAAGTTTTACAAATTGATGAGGTGTCAAAAATAGTGGGAAAGTTCACACACACACACACAGACCACCACCACCACCACCACCACCATATGATGTGTTTGTAAATTAATATGTAAGTTGTGATGTGTAAATGTCATGCCCTAAGTTCAATCGATTTAGATTGTCGACACTTTTAATATAATAAATGCATTATATATTTTGGCAAACTCTATTATTTAATTAAATTATTTTTTTAATATATTAAATTAATAGATTTCGAAGATTCAAGTTTTAGTAACTTTTTATTCACAAAGAGTCATGATTATGAGACGCAACTTACATATGATTAAATCTTGAATTATCCGTGATCGTAAGTTATAATGAGACATGAATATCGTTATTATGGTTAGACCATTATGTGTGGCATTTCTCAATTTTGAAGTGAGTAGCTGTTCTCATAAGTTAAAATATAGTGACATCTAAATGAACACTTGATGTTTTGTTAAAGAACAAAACGTTGGAGACTCGTTGGAGAGGTTCTACATGAATAACTATCTAAGTATTGTGGTTAATTTATAATGTTCGATAGTGGAATTGGTCATTTGATTTGAGATCATCATAGTACCTTATATGGTGGACAATTATGCTTTGATGATGTTGGATATTGCTCTGCCAGAGTCGCTAATACAGCATCGTTCGAGCATGTTAAGAATCAATGAAAGTTGTGAATGATTGATACAGAATTTGTCACTTAGATAGTAAGAGATTATAATATACATTTCATTCAATTAAGTTGATAATGAAATCTTTGAATGTATACTTATAAATCGAAAAGAGTTTTCAACATAAATTGACTTAAGAGTGGGATGAAAGATATGATTGATAATCGAGAATGACACACATCTATATCTCGTAATTGATTAGATCACATTGATGAATGAATTATAATTTCATGGTAAACGAATAAGTTTGTGTTATCATACCATGTGGCATTTTTAGTTATATGTATTGCTCTGACATATTGTTAGATGTTAATCTAGGATGATGGATCTAAATTGTTGATAAATTAAAAGGAGATATTTTAATATATTGATTCTGATTAAATCAAAATAATATTTCACGTTGTTAAGTATAGTAATCGGGAACTTAATGGATCACATGCAAAAGGAAAAATAGAAGAATGATAATACTAATTAATTAACTGACAAGAGTTGGAGATTTTTACAATTAATTAATTGAATTATTTATTAATGTGCCAAATTAATTAAATTAATTAATTAATGCACCGAATTTTATTAAATATTAGATCAGATTAAGTTGAAGTGTCGGATCAAGCCTACTTGGACTTCTATTAATAAGCTAATAAGGATTTGATAAAGCACAACAAACAATTCATTATCTTGTTAGCACAAAAAAATGAGAAATCACAATTCTCTCATTCTTGTTTCTTGTAGTGATTTTCATCAAATATATAATTCTTATCACAATTTTTTTTTAAAGACAAAGTAAATCCTTGATAGAAATTGAAATATTGTTCAAATTCCACTTGCATGTTATGTAAATTCCCAGCAAGATGTGTATCACAACCGAAAATGACTATTTAAATTGTTAAGTTGATACTTGATTAACGAATTTTTTAATTATTTTATGCAGTGAAATTACTATTTTACAAGAATTTTTTTTATTGTTCTATTGTTAGAAATAATTAGTGGTGTATAAAATCGGAATTGACCCTCTGATTCAACAGCCTACTCGAGATTTAACCCGTGACCCAAAATTACTATGTTTTCTTTAGATGATATGGTTTTATCTGTACATTTTTAAATTTTGAGTTAGTATTGAATTTCATGGGATTATGCATTTTTGTTTACTGTATTAACCTTTCATTTGAGCATTCTCTTCTATTTTCACGTGTGCATAACCATGAACTTCAGACGTCATTGAACCAGCTTCCTATGCGATTAACCAGAAACACTTGCAGATATTACTAAGTTTATGGTATTATTTCAAGCCACATGGATTGGTCATATCCTGTTTCAAGTGCTATAGAAATAAGCTATTAAACTCATAAAACTGGCACCGCCTCCAACAGCATGTATTTACAGGCAGACATACAAATCCAGTCCTAGCACATTAATGCACAAACTTTTGAGACAAAACATCTAAGACCAGCAAAACATGTGTGTGTTTCGGAAATAGCTTCATCAATCTTTGTTACACTGAAGTATTCAATGAGAAATCTTTCTTCATTCTTATCCTTCTCTTCTGGTTTCTGTGCTTCAGGCTCGCAGCTTGGGAAAAATGGGATCAATGAAAGCATGATGCATGGGATCAGCTAGCCAGAGTTTAGCAAGATGGTGATGAGATGTAGTAAGCCGGTTAACCTCTTCCATGAGCCAGATGCTGGCTTCGGCTTTACAAGGATGGATTATGGTATCCAATGGAATTTTTTCGTCCTTGGCTCCAATCCTGGACTGATCCCATTGTTTTAAGCTAATATTGGTGAGGTAGTGTAGAGGTTGTCCATATAATTGCTTAATGGATCGGCCCAGTCCTATCCACGAGGTAAAGGGAATAAGGGAGCCACGCAGAGTTGGTACAGGGATCAGGTTCATGTATTCTTGGTACACTTCTGCTCTTCTGAGCAGCCAATCTGCATAGCAAAGTACAGTTTATGTATTTTGATGAATTAGAACACAATAAACTATGATCTTGTATTTCATGAAAGACTGGAAATATGCAGAAAGATAAAAAATCACAGCATCAATTGATGCTTTTGCCCTTCAGCAGTCACGACGGTAAATATTTGAAGCAACAAGAATGCTGACATTGACAAAACAAGTCCAGCCTTACCCAACTTGCAACACAATGTCGGAACACGATGTCATCTAGCATCTAAATACATAGATACAGCCCACACACATAAGCTTTAAAACCGAAAAAAGTGCACCTGTCAGTTTAACATGGACTTGTTTTATTCAAATTTTTTTTTGGGTGGGGTGGGGGTGGTGTTTAACAAGCATATAACCACTTCCTTTGACTATAAATCACATAATTTGTTCGACAGGGATTGTGTTCATGCTGCATAGCTGCAGATACCCAAGGGATCAGAAAAACCTCAGCCCCTCCCCGGGAAACAAAGCAACCAGCCACTTTATCAGACACTAGAAAAAGAAGAAACATAACTCTTGATGCATGTTAGTTTCTATTACCTATTAAATGGAGCTAGCACAGACAGATGAAACTCTAAAAGGTCTCAGATGGAAATATCTTTACATAGATATAAGTTCTGTATGCAAAAAAAAAAAAAACCCAAATGCAGCCCACGCCTGAAAAATGTGACGCCTATGTGTACATGAACCATTTGCATTCCTACATGTTCGGTGAGCTTATTAAGAATATATATAATTTTTTCCTCTATCAATTAAAAATCTATAGTGATCTACCTAACAAAAAAATGTGTCTGGCAAGTAGATATTTATATGCAATAAATTAATTACATAGAGTAGATTTGGTTACTCATATATGGATGTTTACTTAAGCAAAAAAAAAACTATTTGATCAGAAAGTGGCTTGGAAAAAAGTGATAAAAATATATATTTTTATACTAAAGAAAAGTTTATAATACACTAAAGAAGTTAATTATCTATAGCAGCCTACTCAACAAAAAGAAGGAAAAAGATTATTAGATTACTATAACAAATATGAAAATAGATACCTTTCTGTTAAAAACAAAACTTCAAGCTATTATTATTATTATTATTTTGACTTTTCAAATTAACTTATATTCGTTCATTAAGAGCATGTTTGCTGTATATTTTTTGAGAATGGATATTCTGAATAATTTGTGGTTAAAAAGCAGGGAGAAGTTATTGATCCACGTGCAAAATTATTTTGTTTGGAGAATGTGTGATTGAAAATAAGCTTGGAAAAAAAAGAGTCCTAAAGAATATGTTCCAAACATCGGTTAAATGTTAAAAGTATTATTAATAAGTTAAACCATGCTCATTGATGAACAGGCATCAAAATCAAGTACCTTTCGTTCTTTTCAGTAAAAAAATTATTCAGTTCAAAATTTGCCAGTGTACTTTACCAAAATTTATCAATTACATGCACATCCAGATAACATATATCAATAGTTAGATATCAAATGAGGTTTTCGATGGAGATGTAAATTTTGAATCCCAAAATATGAGCTGCCCTAAAAATGCTTGAAGCAAGCAGAAAATTTCAAATATCAAACAATAGGATATTCCCCACAGCTGCATGGTGAATTGCAAATTTTATGATTTTATTATTGTTGACAGTATACGAGCATAAAATTCAGTAATAGCTACAAAGAAAAAAGATTGATAGGCGATGCAGAGACAGATGAAGCCAAAGCAGACCTGCATTTCAATAGCAACACATAATTTTTCATTACCTTCAGATGTTAATTTCTGGGCAGGTTGGTCCATTGCATAATCTGCATTTGACTGCTTGCACTCTTCAACATCATCATCTGCATCAGGGGAAGAATCCTCTGAAGAAATCTCCACCTGTTCTGGCATTGCCCTATTCATCGTGACTATAGTATGCCGTCACAACAAAAATTAGTCTTGCATAAGTTAATAGAAACAGATAACCTTAGTATACAAACTAGAAGAAACTGAAAGGAAAGTGAGCAAAGAAAATCCTCACTTAAATTCATTGATCTGATCAAATACACAGACAATTACATACATGTATACTAAACAGAAAACTATCAATCATAGTTGTTAAAAGGTATGCCTAATGGCAAAGCTGAGAGACGATCCAGTTC
>CAIGRF010407790.1:17917-34251 GCA_903798235.1 Fraxinus ornus
ATGATTTTTTTATTAGTTGATCGATTTTTCTCCACAGTTGCTTGAATTAGGTAATGTCCATTTTGTTAGTTACTTAGTTTCAAGGGGTTTCCTTGTTTACCTGAATTTTAAGTACAAATAAGAATAGGATTTTGAATTTTCCAGCCTTTGAACTGATTATTGATATGATTAAGATATTAAACTCTCTCTCTCTCTCTCTCTCTCTCCATGACTAGAAAAAAAAAAGGATGTACTTTTGAAGCTTGTGTCACTCTTTTAATATATGATATTCGGATTCGGGTACGAATATCGAGTACAGGTACGTATCTAAGTGGCGGATCTTTTATTTTCTAAAATGTATGATACGGGGACATGGTTAAAAAGAGTCTAAATTTTAGACACGGGTACGTAGGTACGTCTTTCAAACTTCATTTTTTTTTATTAATCCAAGATATCATTTTGAATAGGTCAAAATTAATTATTCACAATGAAGGAAATGTATATTTAATAAGAGGTTAAAACGAATAAAATAAATTTTTATGGTTTAGTTTTCAACAATGAGAATTACTAAATGTTATATAAAATAGAAAATGAGGAACTTGATTGTAATTTGGATTTAGTGGAGCACTAAGTAGCACTATATGAAACCTATTTTCATTTTATACAAATAAAACCCTAAACCACCGATACAGAGAGAGAAAAAAGGAATTAAAAAAAAAAAAATGGAAGGAAAAAAGAAAGAAGAAGGGAAAACCTAGCTTTGCTGTCTTTCTCCACCCTCTCGGCGATGACGCTAGGTTTATAGAAAGCAAAAGTGGGAAAAAAAAAGGGAAATAAAAGGAAAATAAAAAAAGAAGCAAAAAGAAGTAAAAACAACGAAGTATCCAGTTGAAATTTGGAGAATCCAACACATATCACATACACATACCCATGTCGTGTCCGACACGAGTATTCCAACTATTTCGAAGAGTCTGAGCATCAGAACTTTTAATAGATATGACGACCTGGTAATGTGTTGAAGGAGGTGATAAGATCTCCTCTCTCAACAATCCCCAACCAAAAAAAAAAAAAAAAATTAGTAATTTCGTATTTTCTTTTTCAATGGTGGCACAAGGAGATTTTTATTGCTTTTGGAGGCATTATTTGATGCAAATTTCCAAGCAAAAAAATGCAAAAGTTTCGTGGGACTTGATAGTATTTTTGATCATTATGGATATTGGGAGGGGAGATGGCAGTGTGGATAGTAGTACTTGAAGGCATGAAGAATTTTAGTTTAGGGTGTGTGGACTGCATTCATAAAAACATTTTAGTTTTTTAGGGGCTTCAATATGAAGTTTACATTCATGAATCATGTTGTATTACTAGTGCCTAGTGGTAACCATTATTTTAAAAAGTTGTCCGAGGCTTATGTCTTGAGATGCACCTCACGTGAGGCTTTCATTGAAGTTAAAGCATATGCCTAGACTTAAGGTAAGCCTTAAAGCTAAGCTTCAGGAAGACTAAGGCGTGCACTCTTTTCTCTTTCCTTTTTTGGGCTTTATTATTACCGGGCTCATGCCCCCAACTTTTTGGCTATTCTTTTATAGCCTAGAACGTTATACAATTTAATTTTTTTTTTCTTTTATACAGCTTTACAAGGAATGGGAATGAGAAGAGGGGAAGGATAAGGCACCATTGCAAATGGATGATGACAGAAAATGACAAGAAACTGATAATGAGGAGGAGGATTTAATGGAATGATCTCTTAAAATCCTAATTGTAATAGAGCATAATTTTGTTATGTGACGACTAAATTGAGATCTTACTATTTTTCTACTTTGTTGGCATATTTGTTAGCATGTTGGACTTCTAATTACGTAACAATCAAATGGTTATTTCCTAGAAATCTCAAGATTTCTTTCTAAAAAAGATATATGTACACTCAGTCTTTTATAATAACATATTTCTCACAAAAGTTATTTAAACGATTCAAACTAATTCTTTTAGTCTTCAAGATCTCTTGAATAAATCAACATTAACTCAGTTGTATTACATGTCCATATACATGTATTACATATTTTAGAATCCATATTTGCTAAACTCAAGTTAGATCATCTCTTGAATATCTGATCTTACCATCAGAAACCATTAGCGCAACCACTTTTACCTAACTACTGTGGATTGTTCCCAGAGTATTAGACCCGTGGGGTATCTGAGGGGTATTGGCATCCAGTATGCATATAGACACCCAAAAAATGTATTTCCCGCTAATAATTCATACATAATTAGGTTGCGTTTCCAACTTGCAATGAGATCAAATAGTTTTTTTCCACTTGCATGTCACATTAAAATTCTTTGAAGCAATGCATGAAAACAAATAGAAATTTAACCTAATTACCCATTTCAACTCATAAGCCATTTTCTACCCAACTTTATCAGAACATATAAAACAAAAAAAATATATTAAAAAAAAAAAAAGGAAACCACAATGAACCAGAGATCAGAGATGTCTATGTGAAGGAGGAAGGAAGAGATAGATTTTAGTCACAATTGAATTGGGACTTTGCAAATTTCTACATGATAAACAATATAGTTGATATTGAAGTTACTATTAAAAGAAGGACCGAGGACAGGTTATTACAAAAATAAATATGTTGCTACATGCTAGCCACTTCGCTCACAAATACATACCAATATATTAGTCAGATCTTCATTTTCATGACCATAGATGGCACATATATCTAACAGTTTTGGCAAATCAAGTAACTTCTTGTTCTGCAAAAGGGCTACAAATAAAATTGGTAAACAAAGTGTATAGATAGAACAACTGGTAAAATATTATCTGTTGTAGAAGACTGCATATACTTGAAAATTTTTGCAATTGGATATATTTCATTTGTGTCTGATCAAGGAAAGAGAAACAGATTTTAGCAAAAAAAAAATAATCAAGGAAAACCACACACACCTGCATGATCCTTCGGACTGAGAGCATTAGCGGCCTTAGCCCCAGGATCCAGATTGGAACATCTGCAGCAAATGAATTTCCAATCTGTTAGTGAGTCTAAGAGTCAAAGACATGAAACAAAATAATCTCAGAAACAAACAAGGAATGATAGTTACTTACATTCGATAGAAGACAATAAAGACGCGCCGACATAGCTCAAACTCACCAACAATCACTCCAGCTAATATTCCTCTTGCTCCACGATACGGGAAATCATACCACCTACTTCTGAATTTCAGAAAGCTTTCAAGGAAATCGTGCAATGATACATCACTAGCCACTGAAAGATGGGAAAAAAAATTCAAAATAGTAGCTCAGTTAATCTTTCTAAGCAACAAAGCAGCGCTATTATGAAGATTTAATTTGATGCTCGAGAACTCTTGGTAACTTATTGGATGTCATTTGTAACCCAACTAACATCATTTTTCCTCTGGTGAATGTATCATACATAACACACTATAATCGCTTTCTGGAGCTTCCTCCTTCAAGCATAAACTTAAAAATGCAACTTTATACCCGTCTATAGCTTCCCGTCAGCATGAACTAACATTGCACCGTGTAAATTTTCCATTCTATGGCTAGTCAAGCAAAAAGAACACATGCCATGTTTGCAAACAAAAATATCAATTTGATGAATCTATAAGGCGCATTAAAATATCATGCAATTGAAATAATCACTTTAATTATTCAACAAAATAATAATTCCAAGTACCCAAACTATATTTTTGTTTTGCTAAGCTTCAGAACCATTTAACAGAGCTTTTATATACTTATCTTATAACAATCTATTGGCATCAAAAAATACGAAAGAATCAATAAGAATTGAGAGAAAAAACAACCTTCCTTCCAGAACTCCCTGGAGCTCAATTTGAGCAACCTGGACAATTCCCTACTCAACAGGTCTACGACTCGCTGTGACTCCAGAGGATCCAAGCCACCCTCATCGGCGGCGAGACCCGTGGCCACGGCCTCATCCTGAGGCAAGTAATTTACGAAATGGCCACCAAGAGAGGTTTTATTGATCGGAACCCAGTCCCCGTTCTCTCCCATCCTCACCCGGCCCATCGACCCCGACTCAGCATTAACGCGACTCTCATCTCCAACGCCGCCGCTCCCAACGGTGATCGCCGGGCTGGCAGAGGCGGCACGGAGGGAATTGGAGAGGGTCTCTTGCTGACTAAAATTTTGCAGTTCACTCTTCGGGATGAATTTCTTCTGGGGTTTTGCAGAATTCCTATAATTTTGTCCCTCATTCCTGTTTCGGCCGTCAAATCGATTCGACATTTTTTTTCCCTTCTGTGTTTATGTGTGAAAATAAACAAATATATGTATTGTTTGTGTGTATATATAGCCTAGTAAAGAAACTGTTTTCGCAATAATGGTCCAGATAGGAAGCGACGAATGAAGATTATTATACAAGGGAGTCGCGAATTTGTGACTCTGAGGATTTGCCATTTATAGCGTCCAAGCCTCCTTTTTTTTCTTCCTCCCCAAGAAAAATGAAATATTGTAATGATTATTTTGTAGTCTGTAAATGATAAGGGTGGAATATGTGAATCATTACTAGGTCCGGTGATGTAAGTTTTGCTGGTTAGCTTATTCCCGTAAAGTCTTAGAAGTTGAGAGAGCGTTGGTTGGGTTACTTGGATTCAGTAGGAACTGTTGTACACAATCTACAGTGGTATTTTATTTTAAGTATATTTTGATTTTTAAAATGCCTTTTATGTCTAATTGGTTTAGTAAGGATAGTACTTCAAAAGATGAAAATAATATGTCAAAATATTTTCAAGAAAATAATGAAGAAATTAATCAAATGACATCATCTGTATCTGCATCAAATGAAATTTCAAATGAAATAAATTTAAAAGAACTTCAAATTGCAAAAATTGAACAAACACTTCAAAATTGGACTATTCCAAAGGCAGATAAGAAATCTATCTATGAAATAGGAAAATTTGATTTCACTCAAAATTATGTTATCAAAACTATGGAGAAAACTGTTCATATTAAAAAACAGGTTACTTCATTCAATTTACTTTCAAAAGATGTTATTATTGAGCATAGAAAGAAATTTCAATATATTCATATTGGTCTTGTTCAAATTGCTGTCAAACCATTGTTTCGACTTGGTCTTGATATTCCTGTCTGTATAACTTTAAGAGACAAGAGACTCTTAAGGTTTGAGCATTCTTTATTGTCCATACTTGAGTCTAATCTCGAAAGTAGTCCAGTATTTTCAAATTGTTATCCAAATTTTTCAATCAGTCTTTAAGATGGAGTAATTCTCAATGCCCTCAACTTAAAAATTCAAACAAAGAATTTTGAAGTTGATGATCGTTCAAAAGCATTTGCTTTAATATACAGGGTATACTATAAACTTATGAATATTCAACTCAATATTCGTGCCCTTAGAGCTTCTCCTAGAGATGAAAGTCTTCTAGTTGAAGTTAATCCTCTTCATTCTAATGTCATGATTCCTAAGTGAATACCTTGAAATCTTCAAGAAAAAGAATTATCTTGGGATTTTAAAAATGTTCAAAATCCTATTCCAACTCATGTGCGATATAATCCTCAACAAATTACTCATTTTCCTGATGGAAGTGTTAGAATTAGTTTCTCAAAACTAACCAGATCTACCTCTTCCAGAACAACATATAAGTCAAAAGAATCTCCTGAAATTCCTCTTCAGAGAAAAAGAAATTCATTTTCTAAACTTAGAAATGTTAATTTCATCCCTGAAATTCCTAAACCTCAATATTCTGAAGGAAAAGAAGAATCTGAATGTTCTTTTGAACCTGAATCTCCTACTGTTTCAGATATGCTTCCTCCTCCTTCAAATGAAAAACTTGAAAGACAACTTAATGTTATTTCTTCTACTATTGATAGAAGAATTGAGTTCAAAAATGATCAATCTCCTGCTGTTAAAGCTTTTAGAAGAACTCTTCGTCAAATGTTTACAAAAGAAAACTTGAAACCTATTGGGAAGAATTTTTTGATTTTCCCGAAGATTTAAGTTTTTATGAATGGGTTAATTTCAAAGTTTTTGGAAAAAAGATTTCTAAAACTCATTCAGTTCAATCATATCGTTCAAAGAAAACTTGGACTCTTTCTTCAAAAGAAGTTGTTCAATCTGAACATCCTCCTCTTCAAGAAATTGTTTTCTCTCATGGTTCTATTGATGTTACTGCTTCTCCTTTCAAACAAGTTTCTGATGAAAGAAGCGGAAACAGTCCTGTTAAAGTTAATGACGTCAAAAGTCTTCAATTTCAAAACAATTATTTTTTAAAATTCTGTTTGTTCTCAGCTTTCCAGAATTGAAAGTAATTCTGTTGAAAGAAAAGAAGAAACTTCAAAAGACTTTTTTACTGATTTAAAAACATCTTACAGAGATAGTCAAAAATCAAAAGCAGAAAAAAAAGAAACCAGTTCAACTCCTTTTCAAACCAATTGAATCAAATCTTTCTCCAAAATTAGGAAAAGATTTTTCTTTAGAATCAAAAATTCTTGAAGAAGTTACCGAACAATTTTCAAATTAAGCTCTCTTTCAAAAAATGTCAATACTGTTGATTTTTACAAAAATATTGAAAATCAATTTATTAATGAAGAACCTCTTCAAATCAATAAATTAAAAAATTTTAAATCCTCAAATCTTCCAACTTTTTACCCAAGGCCTTATCATCCTGATCTTCTTCTCGAAGAAAAATCCTTTCAACTTTTTTCTGAAACTTATTCCGATAGCGATATTATTGAATGGAATATCGATCGGATAACTGAATTTCAACTTATTCAAACTATAGAAAAAATGTCCGTCTGTATGGCTGCTTATACTAGCAGAAATATAGATATTCTCTCTGCCCGCAATAACATTATTGTTGGTTTTACTAGCCAACTTAAGGGATGGTGGAATTATTATCTTTCTGAAGAAAGTCGACAAGAAACTCTTCAATCTGTCAAAATTGAAAATGGTAACACAGTTTCTGACTGTTTTACTACTCTTGTGTATTCCATTATCAAACATTTCATTGGAACTCCTCAAATTATTCAAGAAAGGTCATCCGAAATATTAATGAATATTTCATGTCCTAAACTTCATGACTTTAGATGGTATAAAGATATTTTTCTATCTAGAGTTATGATTTGAGATGACTGCAATAATGAATTCTGGAAAGAAAAATTTATTTCTGGACTTCCAAAACTCTTTGCGGAAAAAGTTCAGAATTCTATTCGATCTCAAAATAATGATAAATTTCCTTATCATAATCTTACTTTTGGTGAGATTATCAGTTTCATTAACAAAGAGGGACTTGCTCTTTGTAATGATCTCAAACTAAGAGCCTAGCTCAAATCTGAACAATTTGGTTCAAAGAAAGAACTTGGATCTTTCTGTGAGCAATATGGTTTTGAAAAAATTGTTCCTCCTTCTTCAAAAAATAAACAAAAACATTTTCCTTCCTTTTTGAGAAAAAAGAAATTTCAAAAGAAAAATCAATTTTTTGAAAAACCATCTTTTGAAAAACCTCATTTTCAAAAGAAATTTTATAAAAAAATTTATTCAAAATCTCAAAATACCAAGGTCACATGTTTTAAATGTCATCAAACAGGACAGTATTCAAATAAATGTCCTATGAAGGGAAAGATTAATAATCTTCAAATTGATGAAGACGTTAAACTTGAACTTCTCAATTTACTCAATTCCAGTTCTGACGAATCTTCAAATTCTGAATTAGAACAGATTTATCAAAATCAAGAAGATTCTGATAACGAGTCTAATTCATCCTCCTCATCTCAATCTTCTCAAAGTAAAGAAATTTGTGGTTGCAAAACTATAAATGTTCTTACTAAAGAAGAAGAACTCATTCAAGATATTATTGAACAAGTTCATGATCCTCAGCTGAAAAAGAAATTTTCTTAGCTTCTTCCTTCCAATTCAAAAGTTCTTTCTCCTTCTCAACCTTTCAATATGAAAGATGTTTTTTTAACGATTTCATCAAGAATCTTCATCATCAAAATCCACTAATTCTGATCTTAAATCAGAAGTCAATGAGATGAAGTCTCAAATTTCACATCTTCAACATCAAGTCCGAGATATCAAAATTGAAGTTGCTCTTTTAAAAACTTCTAAAGAAACCATTTCAAATCTTCAAGATATTTATCAAAATAATTCTGGTTCTGACTCTGAAAAAGAATTAGAATACATTGCTCAATTTGATCATCCTAAGGATAACACTGATCAAAATCTTCCTCTTACAGAAGAAGAAAATGTTAATGTTATTAATAGAATTCAACTTAAAAAATGGTATTGCAATATGATCATAGTTGTTAATAAAAGTTTTAAATTAACAACTAGAGTTCTTATTGATTCTGGAGCGGATCAAAACTGTATCTGTGAAGGATTAATACCAACAAAATACTTTGAAAAAACCACTGAACGTCTTTATGGTGCCAGTGGAAGAAAATTAAATATTCAATATAAACTTTCAAAAGCCCATGTCTGTAATTCAAACATTTGTTTCAAAAATATTTTTTACCTTGTCAAAGATTTAGATCAAGAAGTTATTCTTGGGACTCTTTTCATTGTTTTAATTTATCCTGAAAAGGGACTTTCAACGAACATTTTTTATCAAAATTTATTTTTCAAATTTACAAATCCGCCTACTACTAAAGATGTTAATACTCTCAAACAAGCCTCTATTTCTCAAATTATTAATAATATCAATTCAAAAAACAGCATATTTTATTTCTCAAAGAAGAAATCAAACTTCAGAGAATTGAAGATCAATTACAAAGCAATTTGAATAAAGAAAAGATTTCAAAATTACTTCAAAAATTCGAAGATGAAATATGTTCTACTATTCCTAATGCTTTTTGGAAAAGAAAGAAACATATTGTTTCTCTTCCTTATACTTCTGACTTTTATGAATCTCAAATTCCTACAAAATCAAGACTCATTCAAATGAATAAGGAACTCCTTGAATTTTGTACAAAAGAAATCAATGATTCACTTGAAAAGGGACTTATTCGTCCTAGTAAATCACCATGGAGTTGCTCTGCATTCTATGTGCTTAATCAAGTAGAAATAAAACGTGGTGCTTCAAGACTTGTAATCAATTACAAGCCTCTAAATTATTCTCTTCAATGGATACGTTATCCTCTTCCTCAAAAGAAAGATCTTTTGAATAGATTATTCAAAGCTATTATCTTCTCCTAATTTGAGATGAAATCTGGCTTTTGGCAGATTCAAATTAAAGAAGAAGATAGATATAAAACTACATTCAATGTTCCTTTCGGACAATATGAATGGAATGTTATGCCATTCGGTCTAAAAATGCTCCTTCTGAATTTCAAAAAATTATGAATGATATTTTCAATCCATATCAAAATTTCATTATAGTTTACATTGATGATGTTCTACTTTATTCTGAAAGTTTAGAACAACATTTTAAGCATCTCAACATATTTTTCAATGTTATTAAAAATAATGATTTAGTAGTTTCTGCTAAGAAAATTGTTCTTTGTCAAACAAAGATTAGATTTCTTGGTCATACTATTTTTCAAAATACTATTACTCCAATTAAAAGAAGTCTTGATTTTACTGATAAATTTCCTGATCAAATTACTGATAAGACTAGTCTTCAAAGATTCCTTGGCTTTGTTAATTATGTCTCCGACTTTATTAAAGGTAGTAGACTACTTTGTGCACCTCTTTTTAAAAGACTACACAAAAGTCCAAAATCTTGGGGGGATGAGTGCACATTAGCCATTCAAAAAATCAAAAAAGCAGTCAAAAGTATCCCATACCTTTCAATTATTGATCCAAATGCCAATCTTATAGTCAAAATCGACGCATCTGAATTAGAATTTGGCGGAGTCTTAAAGCAGATTCCAAAAGGGTCAAGTCAAGAACAGTTAGTCCGATACTATTCTGGTGTTTGGATTGGTCCTCAAATTAATTATTCTACTGTCAAAAAAGAAATTCTTTCAATCGTTCTTTGTATTTCAAAATTTCAAGATGATTTAATCAATAAAAATTTCATTTTAAAAACTGATTGCAAAGCCTCAAAAGATGTTCTTCAAAAAGACGTGAAAAATCTTGTCTCAAAGCATGTCTTTGCTAGGTGGCAAGCTATTTTGTCTTGTTTCGATTTTAAAATTCTTTATATATCTGGAGAAAATAATGTTCTTGCAGACTTCCTCACAAGAGAGTTTCTTACATCAAAGAGAGAGATTCCGAGTGATTGTGAGAACACCCCAAAAGAAAAACCTTCCTCCTTTCTTTCTTCAAAATTCTTCTTGAAAGATGACTCATACCGATGGTAGAGTTATCTATTTCATGTGTTGTATTAATAAGGTAGCAACATGCTTACCTTTTGATATCAAAATGTTAATTTTTGCAAAAGCAAAAATTATTAGATCAAAAGAAATTGCTGATTCACAAGTAAAACCTTTTTATGGACGAAGTTCTTTCGCCAGAAGAAGGAGATCTAAAAAATTCAATATGTGTTACAAATGTGGTAACTACTTTCATGATAATTTCGGTATTTACCGCTAGAAATCTGATATGCTCAAGTTCAGAAACGCCGATAGATTACATTGGCTAAAGTATGGGTTGAGTAACGAAAGTGAGACACCATACAGACGACGTAGTCTACAGGTATCTGTTCAAGAGCTTCTTGGTGCTATATAGTTTTGAGGCATCTATTCAAAATCTTCTTTAAGATATTTACTTTTAGTATCTCACGTTTTTGAGTTATAAAAGAAAAGGGAATTTAAACTATTGATTAGTAGCTACAAAGAAAGGATGATGACTTAGGTAGCAATTGGTTAGCTTATTCTGCTGGTTTGCCCGTGTTTGCCGAGGAAGGCGTGTTGGTTTTGCAGTTGCTTGGATTTAGTTGTATGCCACATCAATCGATTGGAGTTGCTACGAAGTCAAGAAATAGATTGCTTTTTTCCTTTTGCACTTAAACAAACATCTTTTATTAAAAATAATATATCAAGAAGAAGGAGATGAATAGAAGCAAAAAAGAATTATTTGGTTTTCAAGAAAAGATGAACAGGACAGTGCAAAGGAATTACGTTCAAAGTTATGGATACCTTTCAAAGTTACCATTCAAAATTCATGGTTTATGGACAAATGGTGGACATCATCATTGAAGACTTTTGCGACATCATCATTGAAGACTTTTGCTTTCACCAAAGTAAAAGCAAGGACACAATCATCTCAAGAATATTGCATTTTCAAAAGCAATCCAAAAAATGACAAAATCAAAAAGAAATTGATTACTTTATTAAAGTAAAACTTTTGAAAAAGAGAGCATCTTCTTTATCAAAAACAGCTTTATTAAAGTAACTTTTGTCATTTCAAACTTTCGGCTGAAGATGAAGACAAGACACTTTTCCTACTTTTTTAAAAGTAGTCGACAGAGTACCGTTCAATCAAAGTCTCAATCAACTATTCAAGATTCCTTCAATGTAACTTTTTGTTCTATTTATTCAATATTTCTCTTTAATGTAAATCAGAGTTGAAACTGGAGATAATCAACTTCTCTCTACAATTTCAATATTATCTTTGTTTTCAAATTTCAATCAATACAAACATCAATATTTTCTTTGAATATCTTGAGTTTTATTCTCTTCTTTTGAGCCCCATCCCCTGGGCCTATTTGGAGATCGTTTTTGATTAATGCACAGTGTATTAGGATAAATACAAGCTTAGTTGGTATTTTTCCCGAGATCGTGTTGAAATTCAAACACCACAAGACACCAATCGATCTATTTTCTTTGGATGTAGTAGACAACATTGATGTATTCAACACATTATCCATGTGGTCAAAGGTGTTTTTGGATGTATTGCATGCTTTTAAGAGAGGCATCCGACCAAAAGTCATCGAAGGCTAAATGCCTATATGATGCCCATGGGCATCGTGTAGGTAAATGGTAAAACCTTATTATTTTGAAATTTTATTAAACTTCTATATGTAATACTAGTAAGTTTTGCTCTTGTGGGTTTATGAGACTATCCTTACATGGAAAATAAATGGACGATAAGATTAAACTAGACAAGAGTCAAGTGGATGCTAAACTAGTAGGCGACGTATACTCCTAATGTAAAAGATATTGATGATACTATTGACAATCATTGAGTGGGCATATCCTTACCTTTTATATTTACATTCATATATCAATTTAATGCATGACGACAAACATGAATTGAAATATCGATATGTCGACTTGAAGTTCAAATTGTGCTGATTGATGCAATCAACGAGATCGATGAGGGGTTTATTTGATCGTACCTTCCACCTAGAGAAGATTATCCAATCCTCGATGCCTATTTTGATGGAGAGAGGTATGTAGGTTTATAGTTCTGTTTTACATTATTACATGTGATAAAATTGTACTAATTCCAAAACTTCTTATTTGTTTAGGAGCATTCTCCTATTGCACGGCAATCTCCGTCCCTATGCATATCTCCTCCACAAACGATCATCCACATTATATTGTTTGATTTTAATGAAAAGTGTTGAAGATATGCTGAATTTTTGGAGGCCCAGTAACATTCAATTTTTTTTGGCCCAACCTCAAGTGACCCACTAATGATCCATCATAATAGAAGAATCTAGAATGGTTAATATCTATTACTTCAAGGGTCTATCTGCAATTAAGTGGGAGATATTTTTCATTTAGGTTTAGAGAGTTAGAGACTTTTCTTTTTTCTCTCACTTTACATTACGCAATAGCCTTCTTCTTCTCATTTTTGTCTCTGTAATTGATCTCCATTTTCTTGTGTGAATCTTGTGAGATAATAGAGTAGTATGATGAACTCTTGTGTTAGTTCATGAGTGTGGAGGAAGGATTTTGTGATATTATGTTGGTTTTGTGGCCATTTACTGTAACTCGATATTTTGCCTATTTTTGGGCGATTTCTAGTGGATTGATCTTATTCCTTACGGATACTCAATGGGGATTAGGTGTTAGAAGCGGTCGCCGAACCTCGGGGCCTTTGGGTCGAAAAATCTTGTGTTGCTCTTGATATTTTTGTTGATTTCTTTTTCTTTTTTTATTTGTAAATCAATACTATAAATTCTTTTGGGACCAACAGTGGTATCAGAGCTTAGTAGAAAACTTATCTATCGATTTTGTTACTAATTCGTTCGGTTTGTTCAGATTTGTTCTCGGTCAGCTTGAGAAATTTTTTAAGACCATTATTCGTTTTTCAGAATCTGTTTTTGATCGATTTCTTGAAAGATCTTGTATTGATTTGTCGATCTTGAAAAAGTTTTGTTACAAAATCACTTAACTCGGTTTTGACTCATTTTGATCTGTTGTTTTCACACTGAGTCGCACCGAGTTCACACTGAGTCACACCGAGTTTATACCGAGTCATACCAAGTCTAGCATATTCAGTTTTTGAAATTACTTTTCTCAAACACGAGCAGCTTTTGTTGTCAAGTATCACAGTATACAACTGAAAAACTTTCAAAGATTTTGATATGAACGTTTTTCAAATAATGGGTTTCTCTGAATCTCCCCAAAATCCACCTTTGTCTAGGGGTCCTTGAGAGAACCCTAGAATCTGAGGGGACTAGGGTTTCGATTCAAGAAACTCGGTTTTCAAAGAATTTTTTTGAAATACTTGTTTTCTGCTGTTGTGTAATTTTTTAAGGAAATATCAAGATTTCTTTAATCATGTTTTTGAAATGCAGTTTATACTATTGATCTGTACTAATTCTTGAAATTGATCTGATTCAGGGTTTGATATTACTATTTTTGAAATTGTTCTTCGCTGGATGTACATATTCTTCTAACCCCCTGTAGCTTACTATGTATGAGCTTAACTGTATTGTAATTCAGATTCTATTGATTGATCAGTGAATTATACTTGTCTATAAATAATTGCATGTGTAAAATTGGAATATTTGATACTGCTTGCTGTGATATATCTTTGGTTGTATCATATCTGTACATTGATCACACTACTACACACTATGACTTCTAAGGTAGATGTTCAAATTTGGGATGGCAAAGGAGACTTTAGTATTTGGCGCCAGAAAATTAAGGCTCATATGCTACAGTTAAAGTGTGCCAAGGCCATTGATGAATCTTGGCTAGAAACACTATCTGTAGATAAGAAAACTGAACAAGATGAATTAACTTGGAGCACTATGTTTCTGCACTTATCTGATTCTGTGATTAGAAACGTAGGAGAAACCAAGACTGCTGTAGAACTTTGGACTGCCTTAGAAAAACAGTACTTCAACAAATCCCTACCAAGTAAATGCTTTCTTTGGAGACTTTTCTTTAGTTTTAAGTTTGATCCTAGTCTTGATATAGAAGAAAATATGGATAGATTCAATAGGATCACGCAATACTTAACTAACTGTAGAGAGAAGATTTTTGATGAGCAGAAGGTAGTTGGTCTACTTAATGCTCTAGGAGATAAATATAAAGATATAAGGAATGCTCTAGAGTATGGTATGAGTGATTTTACTGTTGAGATAATTCACAGTTCTCTTTTGAATAGAGAACTGGGATTAAAATCTGAAACAAAGAAGTGTTCCATGTTGACGGTATGGGAAGAAATCAGAAATCCTGTACTAAGGGTGTGAGTAATTTCAGTCATTCCAATTTCAACAAGGATAAAAATTTTGTCAAAAGAAAATGGGATAATACCAAAGTAAAGGACAAGAAACCCAATAAAGGAAAGGACAATAACAAGAAATGTTTTTACTGTGGTAGAATTGGGCACTTTATTAAAGATTGCTTTAAAAAGGCCAATAACCAAAAGAGTGGGTCTAATTTTGAAAATGCTTCTCTTGCGACCACTTCCAACTATAAAGAGGCATGGGTGAATATTGGGGTTGCCTATGTGTCTCTATCTGAAAGTACTAAACATGACTGGGTCTTAGACTCGGGTCGTTCGTTCCACATGACACCCAATATTAATTGTCTATCTGATTATTCTGATCTTAATGAAGGATCAGTTAAACTTGGGAATGATGAGGTGTGTTAAGTTAAAGAAATTGGCAATGTGTTGCTAAAATTCAAAAATGGTCATCACCTATTATTGAAACACACTAGATATGTTCCAGCCCTAAAAAGAAACCTCATATCCCTAGGAGTTCTTGATGATGAGAGATATCAAATTGAGATTAAGAATGGTTTTACTAATATAATCAAAAATCAAGAACTTATTGTCAGTTCACCAAAATTCAATGGAATTTATGTTATAGGGTCTAAAATCACTTCACCTAATAATTCTGTGAATTTTGTCACACATCCCAATAAATCAGAATTATTGCATAAGAGGCTTGGCCACTTGAGTGAAAAAGGCCTAAAAACTTTGTCAAGTTAAGGGTATTCGGAAAGGATAGTGTTCAAAAACTAATTTTCTGTGAACACTGCATTATGGGAAAACAGGCCAGACTGCCTTTTAAGGCAGGGCTGCATAAATCCCAAGATATTCTTGAATACATATATTTTGATTTATGGGGACCTGTCCTTGTACCAACTGTATCTGGTTTCAGATATTATCTTCTTATTACTGATGATTTTTTAAGAAAAACTTGGATTTTCTTATTAAAATCTAAATCTGATACTTTTTCAACTTTCAAAGAATGGAATTTATTAATTGAAAATTAGACTAATAAGAAGATAAAAATTTTAAGAACTGATAATGGGCTTGAATTCTTGAATTCAGATTTTGATCAATATTGTTCTAAACAATGGATTTTGAGACATAAAACGGTCAGCTATAATCCTCAGCAAAATGGAGTTGTTGAGAGATTAAATAGAACCATTCTTGAGAGGACTAGATACATGTTAATCAGTTCTGGTCTTTCGAAAAACTTTTGGGGAGAGGCTGTAAAAACAGCTTGTTATCTCATAAATAGGTGCCCTTCCAGCTCTCTAAACAATAGAATTCCTAAACAAATATGGTCTGGCACATTACCAGACTACTCCTACCTTAGAAATTTTGGATGTGCAGTATATGCGCATAATACAGATTCAAAATTGGACCCTAAATCATTGAAGGGTGTGTTCTTAGGTTATGGAGAAAGAGTTAAAGGTTATAGACTGTGGTTAAGGGATATGAGAGGTTATAAAGTGATTACAAGTAGATATGTGATCTTTAATGAAGGTGATTTTCTTTATCTTAGTGACAAATCTGGTGAAAAGATAGGAAAAGATGACTTTATAATCACTGAAACAAATCTGAATAGAGAGACTGAAAATGATCAGATTCAGTTTGAGGTGGAGCCACATGAAATGGAACCTCAAAATACCTCTGATGTTGAAATTATAGAAGATAACCAGCATCTGGAGCCTGCAAATGACCTGTAGGACTACTAGCTTGCTAGGGATAGAGAAA